>SJYT01022063.1:273445-299876 GCA_006410635.1 Cephalophus harveyi | reverse complement strand
TGTGTGTGTGTGTGTGTGTGTGTGTGTGTGTGTGTGTGTGTGTGTACAGAGGTGAAAATGGATTTTTGGAGAGACTGAAAACTGACGGCATAGGCTTGGGAACATATGAGTAGAACTCTCCTTGGTCTAACATTTGGGTTGCTGGGAGCTTGGTCTAATGGTTAGCTGGCCATTTGTTGCTGTTGCTCAGTTGCTCAGTCGTGTCCAACTCTTTGTGATCCCATGGACTTTAGCCCATCAGGCTCTTCTGTCCATGGGATTTCCTAGGCAGGAATACTGGAGTGGGTTGCCATTTCCTTCTCCAGGGGATCTTCCCAACCCAGGGATTGAAGCGGGTTATTACTACATTACTTTAGTACAGAAGTATTACATTACTTTTGCTTGTAAAAGCAAAATTCTCCAGCCAACCAACCCTGCTCTTGGACACAGAGCTTCCAGTGATACTTTCCAATCCTGGGAGAGATAGATGGAAAAGATAGACCTGCCTAGTCATGAGCAAGTTAAGTTGTCTCCTGCAGTCCTGAATAAACAATCAGATCTTCATCCTTAAACATGAAAGTAAAGTCAGAATCATCAGACACCTGAGGAAAAACCAGCACCCTGAAAGAGTATATGGTGGTGGTGGTTTAGTCGCTCAGTCGTGTCCGACTCTTGCGACCCAATGAACTGTAGCCTGCCAGGCTCCTCTGTCCGCGGGATTCTCCAGGCAAGAATACTGGAGTGGGTCGCTATTTCCTTCTGCAAATTAGAGATTATAAAGCCACTAAAAGTGAAGCGTAACACTGGAAAGGAGAGATGAAATAAAATGAGATGTAGAGAAAGTAAATTAACCCCTCATCTTTCATTATAGGAAATCAATCATTAATGTATCAGTTAATAAATCAGTCAGTCAGTCAGTTCAGTCACTCAGTCATGTCCAACTCTTTGTGACCCCATGAACTGCACCACACCGTGCCTCCGTGTCCATCACCAACTCCTGGAGTTCACCCAAATCCATGTCCATCAAGTTGATGATGCCATCCAACCACCTCATCCTCTGTCGTCCCCGTCTCCTCCTGCCCTCAATCAAGATGCTATAAATAAGTACACTATTTAGGGTCATGGAAGAAGCCACTAGAATAATTTCAAACAGGATACATTAACAGCGGTTGCCTCTGAGAAAGATTGGGGGAGGCCAGGGGTAAGGTCAGACTCTATTGACTCACATAATGAAGACAAGATAGCCTCTATTCCTGCCGCTGTGGCCTTTGTATAGGCTGTAAGCAAATCACTGCTGTGTTAGATGCTACAAAAGAGAGAATCAAGGGATATATATTGTTTAAACAAAAGGATTTTTCCTAAATTAAGGTTGTGGGAATGCCTTGCTGATGTAATGATATTTAATCTGTATCTTGAAATATGAGAAGTTAACTAGAGGGATCCTGGCCTAAGGAGGAATTTGTTCTTTTTGTGTTGAGGGGAGGGGGCCATGAACTAAGCAAAGAGAAAAGAACCGTGTTTTAGATGAAACAGCCCACATGCTCTGCACAGAGCGTCTGGGATGCCAAGGCCACCCAGCTGCAAGCCCCCAACCTCCAACATGAACAACGCCCCCTAGAGTTGTGCAGCAGGCTGTACTGGATGATGAGAGTGAGCAGTGGTGCAGGGTAAGGTTTCCTACAGAAAACAAAGATCAGGCCAGAAGAGCAATAGCAGCTTGAGGGTCGCAGAGGACAATTTAGAGCAGCCGCTGCGGGGAAAGCAGTCGAGGGCCAATCAGCAGTGAGTAGGGGCCGATGGAGGAGATGACCGGCGCCCCAGGGCTGGGGGACTCCGGCTTCCTCTGTCTTCCGTCTCCAGCACATCACCAACCTCAGAGTCCAGTCCAGAGGACTTGCCACCTTCCCACTTCCTCTGCCTTCTGAGAAATGAAAAATGCCAGTAAGAAACCCTGAGCTTGTCATGCCCATATCTTGCCCCCAGATAAATCTACTATCTGCTCCAGGGGAGGGGTAAAAGAAGAAATAATCGATCATGTTTGTTTTGTTGAACAGTCTCTTCCAGAGTGAAGCTTCCCGGGTGGCTCAGTGGTAAAGAATCTGCCTGCCAATGCAGGAGACACAGGTTCGACCCCTGTGTCGGGAAGATCCCCTGAAGAAGGAAATGGCAACTCGCTCCAGTATTCTTGCCTGGATAATTCCATGGACAGAGGAGCCTGACAGGTCCCAGTCCCTGGGGTCACAAAGAAATGGACATGACTTAGCTACTAAACAGCAACACTTTCAGAGTCTTGCATGATGCCATGGGACTAAGAAATGAAACAATGCCCAGAAAATAAACAAAGCTTATATTAAGAGTTTTCTCTGTTGCAGAGAAACAGAAAGCAGAGCTTTCTCTGTGCAATTCTTGCACATTGCAAGAATATTGCAATGTGACAACATTCTTACACATTTTTGCATTTTATTTAATCTATTCTTGAAAGAATTTTAAGGCTGTCTACTACTACTTCCTCTATTTTACAGATAAGAAAACCTAGGCTCAGAGAGATAAAGTAATTCACCCAAGAATAGGCAGACAGAAAGTGATCAAACTAGCATTACTCCCAGGTAGGGGTTGCAGTACTCTTGCCTGGAAAATCCCATGGATGGAGGAGCCTGGTAGGCTGCAGTCCATGGGGTCACTGAGGGTCGGACATGACTGAGCGACTTCACTTTCACTTTTCATGCATTGGAGAAGGAAATGGCAACCCACTCCAGTGTTCTTGCCTGGAGAATCCCAGGGGTGGGGGAGCCTGGTGGGCTGCTGTCTATGGGGTCGCACAGAGTCGGACACGACTGAAGTGACTCAGCAGCAGTAGCAGCAGCAGGGGTTGCAGAGAGTTGGACACGACTGAAGCAACTTAGCACACAAGAACACACAGTGACTCAAAGATCTCCCTCCCTGTGGACAGATTCTTCTGAAAAGGATGAGAAAGTAGGTGCATCTTATCTCTGTTCAAAATGTCCCAGATTAAACATGCCCTTCATCACAGAGCTCTACACTTCTATAGCACATTAAAAAAAAAATGGGCAGGAAACATTATATACGTACATTACCACTACATGGAATTCAATCTAAACCTGCACAAGGCAAGACTCCCTCTGAACTCAAGCACTAAATTTATTTAAAAAATCTATCCAGATTGCTATTTCAGTTTTCCCAGAAATTTGGTAAAGGGCAAATCTGTGAATCTGTGAGCTCCTTGAGGTCAACAATTCATCTTAACTTGTATTTCTCTCCAGTATCTAGCACAGTATCTGGTTCCCTTTAGAAACTCAATAAAAGTTTGCTGAAGCTAGGTGTTTTAGCTCCAAAAAAAAAAAATTGTTCTCTCCAATCTAACCTCCTGGTGACCTCCACCACTCCAGATGGCACTGGTAAGAATCATGAATCCCCAGCAGCACCTGAGCACCTTGCATGCTTTGCTCTGTCCTAAAGTGCATTTGCTGAACTCCCAAAGGTATCAGAGCCTTGAAACCCATGGGAAGCTTGTGCCTCTTTAACTATGTGAGTAAAGCCCAGCGCTAACCGAGGGCGCATGGGAGCCTACAGGTTCTGGACACAGGCTCTGGAGTCAGACCTCATCACTCCGTAGACTACAGAACTCTAGCCAAATCACTACAAATCTCCATGCCTTGGTTCCCTCCCCTATCAAGAATGACAAGAGCATGCATCTACAAAGGTTGTTGTGGAGGATTAAATGAGTTAACGCAGCTGAAGTTAACTCAGAACAGTGACTTACACAGAGATGCTGCTGCTACTAAGTTGCTTCAGTCGTGTCCAACTCTGTGCAACCACATAGACGGCAGCCCACCAGGCTCCGCCGCCCCTGGGATTATCCAGGCAAGAACACTGGAGTGGGTTGCCATTTCCTTCTCTAATGCATGAAAGTGAAAAGTGAAAGTGAAGTCACTCAGTCGTATCCGACTCTTAGAGACTCCATGGACTGCAGCCTACCAGGCTCCTCCATCCATGGGATTTTCCAGGTACTGAACTGGGGTGCCATTGCCTTCTCTGCAGAGCTAGCACTTCTTAAAAGCTAGCTGTTATTCATGGGGTGTGGCTCATTTAAAATGCCCTGTTGAAGGCTCCAAGGGAAGGCAGGAGGCTCCTCTCCACACATTTGCAGACACCTCTCCAGTTGCCCCTTCTGTCCCACTGAAGTGATTTGAAATGTGCCAGACAGGGCACTGACCTTTTCAACATCAAGTTTAATTAAGGCTGGTGAGGAGCTAACATGAAATGTTTCATGTCTTTCCATGTAGTTCAGTGAGAAAGATTTATTAACTCATTAAAATGTCTTGTTAGTTATTTTCAGCTGCTCAGAATGACTGCTCTTTCCAACCAGCCACTTCTCCCAGTGAAGACCAAGAATAGAATCTGACCATGTTGACTTCCTAGGCTGGCATTTGCGTCTCTAGACCACGTTACTCCAACAGGAGGATCAAAAGTTTAAGCAAGCGTGGAGCTTGATTAAAACTCACCTGCCTCTAGTGACGGCAGAAGGCTGTGGATGTGTCAAGGTGAGGCCGTCAGGCTAGAACCTTCTCCTGCTTCTCCTTGCTATGGGGTGTTGCTGGTGTTTGAGGAATCCGGTGCTAGAGAGATTGGGTTCCTGGGATGTGCTGACCTTGCTTCCTGAAGACCAACTGTCTGAGCCCATTAAACTCAAGCTAATTCACCCCCCTCTGCATTTAGCCCATCGGACTGTGTCCAGATCTAAAACGACCTCAGCTGCTTCCCCATCTGCCTCACCCTATCACTTCAATCAAGTTGCAGGTGTCTCCTGTTATTTTGTTTTTGAAAGCAGCAGAAATTCCCTTCAATATACAATTCCCCAAATTTCTTTCTCACCCCCATCCCCACCAGGGCTTCCCTTGTGGCTCAGCTGGTAAAGAATCTGCCTGCAATGCAGGAGACCTGGGTTTGATCCCTGGGTTGGGATGATCCCCTGGAGAAGGGAACGGCTACCCACTCCAGTTATTCTGGAGAATTCCATGGACTGTATAGTCCATGGGGTCGCAAAGAGTCAGATACAACTGAACAAATTTCACTTCACTTCTTCACTTCCCAACCTGAAAATTGTGCTTAACTCTGCTGGGCAATAATAAATCTGCATTTGCATTGTTTTTCAAGGTATGCTTCCTCTCTGTTCTTTCTAGTGTTCTCCGGTTAGATTCAGTTCAGTTCAGTCACTTAAGTCATGTCCGACTTTTTGCAACCCCATGGACTACAGCATACCAGGCTTCCCTGTCCATCACCAATTCCCAGAGTTTACTCAAACTCATGTCCATTGAATCAGTGATGCCATCCAACCATCTCATCCTCTGTTGTCCCCTTCTCCCTGGAGGTCTTGGCTCAGGGGCTGGTTCCCCTGAGCTGGGGCTGTGGAGGGAGCCCAAACATGCAGGGGAAGGCCCGAACCACCTACACACGTCTCTGCTTCAATCTTTCCCAGAATCAGGGTCTTTTCCAATGAGTCAGTTCTTCACATCAGGTGGCCAATATATTGGAGTTTCAGCTTCAGCATCAGTTCTTCCAGTGAATATTCGGGACTCATTTCCTTTAGGATGGACTGGTTGGATCTCCTTGCAGTCCAAGGGACTCTCAAGAGTCTCCTCCAACACCACGGTTCAAAAGCATCAATTCTTTGGCA
Source organism: Cephalophus harveyi (assembly GCA_006410635.1). NCBI lineage: Eukaryota > Metazoa > Chordata > Mammalia > Artiodactyla > Bovidae > Cephalophus > Cephalophus harveyi. Next base: position 294,202 of record SJYT01022063.1, on the reverse strand, counting down.
CTCAGCTTTCTTTATAGTCCAACTCTCACATCCATACATGACTACTGGAAAAACCATAGCTTTGACTAGACGGACCTTTCTTGGCAAAATAATGTCTTTGCTTTTCAATATGCTGTCTAGGTTGGTCATAATGTTCCTTCCAAGTAAAAAGTGTCTTTTAATTTCATGGCTGCAGTCACCATCTGCAGTGATTTTAGAAGCAGTAAAACATAGTGGTTAATAAGGTTAGCTGAGAAGGGAAGAATCCAGACACTTTTTTAAACTAGTTGTGACTTTTAGCAAATTATTGAATTCATGTCTCACACTTTGACAATGGTGTAGAAGCCATAATAGTACATTCCTCATATGGCTTTTGTATTAAATTTTTGAAAAACCAATTAAAGGTGCTTAGAAAGACTGTTCATCAACAGTTAAGTATCAGATTTTAATACTATCAGGTTTGTCGTTGCAGTTTTGTTGCAGTTGTTATTGTTACAAGCTGCTGGCGGGCAGGGGCCCAATCACCCACTCATAGGGCCAAGCAGAGATAGATTATTTAATAAGCTTCTTTGGATAATGGCTATTGATGAGGATAAGAAAGAGGGGAGAAAAATGCCAAAAAAGGTCTGGGTTTTTAATAAACTAAAGTAGGCAAAAATGATTTCCCTAGCAACCAAATTTCTGAATGCATTTCCACCATCGTCTCTAGCTTCCTATTTATTATGACAATTTCCTGCTTTCAAATATTGAACACTAAACAGGAAATTAGTTAGAGGACGATGGTCTCCAGCCAAGGAGAGGAAAGCAATTTCCGTGGCAGAAGTAACCAGACACTCTTGCTAAGACATTTTCTTCAGAAAATGGATGTAATGAACATGGACCTTGAAATAATCTCAGTGGACTTAAAAGTTTCACTCCTAGAAATGAAAGGCAAAGTTCCACTTCACCTGAATAGCCCAACTCGTCATCATGATTATGTTTTAATTTCTAACTGGAGATTGCCTTTCAGAAATCCAAAGAAGGATCTGATGCTGCAGTTGGAAAGTGTGTACACCCCTGGTGATGCCCTCATTGTGTTGGGGTCACTTATATGTACAGGAGCAGAGCGGCTAGGGTGGAGCCTGGAGGCACAGTGCGATAAATACAGGTGTTACCTATTTAGGGTCTTTGGACCCTTTAATCACTAGAAATTGGTAACAGGCCAGACGAATTCAGGCAAGGCTTTATCTGGACTCCTGCCACAGCACAACAGAGTAAAAACAAGTAAGGAGGGAGGGCTGGTCCCTTCACTGGAGTGCAGATAAGGGCAGATTGGAGGGTCTGGCTGGAGGGATGGCTTAGATGGTCTGCCCACCCACTTGGTGGTGCCATGTACAAGGATCATGCCCAGAACCCAAGGTTTTTGGCCTTTTTGTACCTTCCTATTCATAATTTGCCCCAACTGCCCATGCTTGCCATTATTTTTAGTCCCTAATAGTTTCTTTGTATTTTGTTGATCAATGTTCCATTTAAAGTATTATCCCTGTTATTAACCCTTACACAATTAAAACAAAACTCCTTAAGCAACAGCATAATTTACATCTATATCTGTATTTGTATATACTAGACATCTATGGTTCACCAGGTAAAGAATCCACCTGCAATGCAGGAAACACAGGAGATGTGGGTTCAATCCCTGGGTTGGGAAGATCCCCTGGAGAAGGAAATGGCAACCTACTCCAGTATTCTCACTTGGAAAACCCCACGGACAAAGGAGTCTGGCGGTCTACAGTCCATAGGGTCACAAAGAGGCAGACGTGACTGAAAGACTAAGCATGCAAGGATAAATAAACATTTCATTAATGATGAAGATGATAAGCTTTAAAACGTCATATTAGTGTGATATCCATACCAGTATCTGGTTACTCACTAGCATTTCATAGGAAGTCTACCACTCTGGCCATGTCACAGATAACCACATTCACGCAACAGAAAGTTTCCAGTATGCATCCTGTGGTTATTTCACTTGGGCTCATGAGTTGTAATTAACAGTAACTATGGCTCTAATGCATGGACGGAGGAGCCTGGTAGGCTGCAGTCCATGGGGTCGCTAAGAGTCGGACACAACTGAGCGACTTCACTTTCACTTTTCCCTTTCATGCATTGGAGAAGGAAATGGCAACCCACTCCAGTGTTCTTGCCTGGATAATCCCAGGGACGGCGGAGCCTGGTGGGCTGCCGTCTATGGGGTCGCACAGAGTTGGACACGACTGAAGCAACGTAGCCGCAGCAGCAGCAAGGCTCTAGTGAGTGAATGAGTGAAGTCGCTCAGTCATATCTGACTCTTAGTGACCCCATGGACTATACAGCCCATGGAATTCTCCAGGCCAGAATATTTGAGGGGGTAGCCTTTTCCTTTTCCAGGGGATCTTCCCAACCCAGGGATCAAACCCAGGTCTCCCGCATTGCAGGCAGATTCTTTACCAGCTGAGCCACAAGGGAAGCCCCAACTAAGGCTCTAAGGTAAATACAAAGATGAAACCTCTGAATTTTACATATAAACAGCTTGTGTTATCACTGTTGTTGTTTAGTCACTAAGTCATATACAACTCTTTTACGACCCCATGGACTGTAGCCCACCAAGGCTCCTCTGTCCGTGGGATTGCCCAGGCAAGAATATTAGAGTGGGCTGCCATTTCCTTCTCCAGGGGATCTTCCCCATCCAGGCATCAAAACTTCGTCTCCTGTATTGCAGGTGGGTTCTTTACCACCAAGCCACCAGGGAAGTGTGATCAATGTAAATCTTCCCAAAATTAATGCCAAGATGATAAAACATCAAGCAGTTTGATCCACCCCACTCTCATCCATACAGATACACGCTAGCATCACCGTCCATGCCATCTCAAGATAAAACATCCTGAAAGTTAATCAGCAACTTTAGTACTAGTCAAAAGTTGTGGACCTAGCTGATCCAAGCTAATCTATGTACAGCAAGACTGAAAATATGAGCTTTGGAACGTATTTTTGTCAATAATGGAAAAGTACCAATAAAGAAATCAATTCTGGCTCAAAGACAGATAGTAAAGATGTAGTAAGAAGCCAGGGAAAGTTGGCAGGAGTTTCAAAAGCAGCAGCCAAAATCCAAGTTAGAAAGCTAATAATCCTAATATCTAACAGCTGTGGAATGGTTCTTCTCTGCTGACTACTGTTTGTGCGCTCTTTCTGTATGGCCTCCCAGGTCAACAAGGTAGCTGCTATTCTTTTCTCTTTTATGTAGATAAGCAAACAGGCTCACAGAAGTTGAAAATGTTCACATAGTAAGTGTTCACGTAGTACGTGTTGTCACATAGTAAGTGTTCAAAGACAAAATTCACACTAGATCTGCTTGGTGCTGAAGCCGTGTTTAAGCTCTAGGGACAGCTGAAGTGACCCAGAGAAGGGAGTAGAAGAGGCATCAGTCGGAGGACAAGCCCTGGTCATCGGGCCCTCGGTGGATGAGGTATCCCGGCTCAGCAGTACGCCAAGAGCCAAGGCCGTATGTGTCCACCCGTGGCATCTGTGTCTCACGGGAAAGAAAGAATCCAAAGATGGTTCTCTAGCAACTCCTGGGGTCCTAGTTCTTCCAATGCCCCAGGGCACTTGCCTCGGCTTTGAGCTCTTTCTCTTAGGTTATGCCACCCTAGGTGCAGAACCCAAGATGGAGATTTTCATATGCTTTGCTGAGGGAAGGTTCTTAGAATAAGAGGAAGGGTGGAAACAGGAGAGGGCCAGAGGGGAAAGGTGAGCAAAGATGTATCTCAGCTAACATGTAGGCTGATTCCACAGGGAGTTCTGGAGCACAGACTGCACCACAGAGTTAGTCCCCCCTTGAGAGAGAGGGTGACCGTCTTTTCCAGCATGTCAGTCAGTCATTGACTATAAGTCACCAGGGGGAGAATATAACCTCCCGGAAAAGGCAGCTTCTGTTTGGCTGAGGGGAATTCTCTGCATAGTCAGCACTTATAGCATTTGGTGGACAGGTGCCTTGGCCAAGGAAAATGGGGTCTGGATGGGGCACCAACAGTGTCTCCTATACATACCCGGTTACCCACGAGTCAATGAAGAAACAGAGAAAATTACAGAAAAACTATTTAGAGCCAAATAACAATAGCAACGGAGAAGGCAATGGCATCCTACTCCAGTACTCTTGCCTGGAAACTTCCATGGACGGAGGAGCCTGGTAGGCTGCAGTCCATGGGGTTGCTGAGTCAGACACGACTGAGTGATTTCACTTTCACTTTTCACTTTCATGCATTGGAGAAGGACATGGCAACCCACTCCAGTGTTCTTGCCTGGAGAATCCCAGGGACGGGGGAGCCCAATGAGCTGCCATCTGTGGGGTCGCACAGAGTCGGACACGACTGAAGCGACTTAGCAGCAGCAGCAGCAGCAACAACAGCAACAACAACAACAAAAAAAGGATTCTCTATCAAAGCTTGTAGTTATAGCTAATGTGATACATACTGGTTCATTTACAGCCTCAAAAACATATGTTAGAAATGAATAAAGCCAAAATATATTAGAAAGGCATTCAACTTGAGTTACAGAAAAGACACAGAAAGTAGAAGGAAAGAAATATTAGTGATAAGAAAAGAGAGCAATAATGAAATAGAAAAATAGCGTAGAGGATCAAAAATTCTATATTTTAAAAAATGAATAAAAAGAAATAACCAGTATTATTGAACAAAAAAGAGAAAAGCACATATAAACCATATTAGAAATGAAAAAAGAGAGAATATGACTAGATTTACACAAGTAGTTTTAAAAGTTCTAAAATAATACTATAAGTAGTTTTGGCAAATAAATTTGGAAACATGAAAGAAATGAACTTTCTAGATAAATATAAATTGCCAATTTGATTCAATAAACAGAAGACCTGAATAGACATATAACCTTAAAAGAAGTTGAGTTTTTTAAAAAACTACTTCAAACATACAAACACAACCCCAGGCTGAAAGGTTTTACCGGTAATCAAATCAAGAAAGATATCACCCATACCTACAATTGTTTCAGTGAGTAGAAATGGAGGAAAAGCTTTCTTCCTCATTTTATGAACATCTATAATAATACTAAAACCAGGAAGAGGTCAAATGAGAAACAATAAAAATAGATCACTTCCACTTACAGACATAGATATAAAAGCTCTAAATATTAACAAAGCAAGTTCAACAACAAGTAATATACATACTACCAATTATTATTGTTTGTCCTAAGAATGTAAGAATGGTTTATTAGGGGGAAATTAATGAAGTTCATAACATTGAACAAACTAAAGAAGAAAAATAATGAAAATCTTAAAGGATGCAGAGTCTTATAAAATTCATTCATAGTTCATTCTTTCAGTTTTCAAATAAAACACCTCTTAGAAAACTAGGCGTTAAAGAGAAATTTACCTGGATATAAGGTATCTATTAAAAAATAAGCAAATACCAGAAGAATTCCCTTAACATCAGGAGAAGACAAAATTAACTACTATTGCTGCTTCCACTGAAGAAATGCTAGAGGTTCTAGCTAGTTGAATTAAATTAAGAAAAAGATGATGCTTAAGACTGTAACAGAAGAAAACAAATGTTACTATTGCAGATAGTATTGTAATCTTCATAAAAGTCCTGCAGAAACTAACAAACCACCTCTAATAAAGTTTAGCATGGTGCTGAATACAAAATCAATACACAGAAATCAGTGACATCTCTGCTGCTGCTGCTGCTGCTAAGTCGCTTCAGTCGTGTCCGACTCTGTGCGACACCATAGACGGCAGCCCACCAGGCTCCGCCATCCCTGGGATTCTCCAGGCAAGAACACAGGAGTGGGTTGCCATTTCCTTCTCCAATGCATGAAAGTGAAAAGTGAAAGTGAAGTCACTGAGTTGTGTCCAACTTTCAGTGACCCCATGGACTGCAGCCCACCAGGCCCTCTGTCTATGGGATTTTCCAGGCAAGAGTAGACATTGTCTACCCTCTGTCTTCTCCATGACATCTCTAGATACCATTAATTAAAAACTAGAAGACAATCTTTCCAGTTATTCCATTCACAATAGCCACAGAACTGTAAGATAACTGTAAGATGGCGTCCCTGGGGCCTCAGTGGTAAAGAATCCGCCTGCCAATGCAGGAGATGCGAGGTTCAATCTTTGGGTCAGGAAGATCCCCTGGAAAAGGAAACAGCAACCTACTCCAGTATTCTAGCCTGGGAAATTCTATGGACAGAGGAACCTGGTGGGCTACAGTCCATGGGGTCACAGAGTCAGACACGATTTAGTGACCAAGTAACAACAATAAATAAGATGACTGGGGGTAAACATATTAAAAGATGTTCAAGACCTTTACAAATGTTTGGAAGGAACTTTTTAAACACTTAGGTAAATGGATGTTTAAGATTTATAGATAAGATACCTCGATGTTATAAAGACCTATGCAGTTCAAATCAAAATCTCAACAGGGTTTTTCACAGAACCTGACAAGTTGATTCTATAAGGACCAAGATTTTTTGAATTGAGTAGGCAAAATCACTCAATCAGATAGCACTTCTTTTTATAAAGCTACAGTCAGTAATTTGAAAAGTGAAGTTTTGGCATGGGGAACCCAATTAAAACAGAATGGAAGCAGACCCTCAGCCCAGAGAATCTAGGGGAAAACCACCCTGTACTGCTCTGCCCTCGCGGGCTTCCCAGGCGGCCCTGGTGGTAAAGAATCTACCTGCCAGTGCGGGAAACAAAAGAGACGCAGGTTTGATCCCTGGGTTGGGAAGACCCCCTGGAGAAGGAAATGGCACCCCACTCCAGTATTCTTGCCTGGAAAATCCCATGGACAGAGGAGTTTGGTGGGCTACAGTCCATGGGATCACAAAGAGTCAGACACGACTGAAGTGACTTAGCACCCTGTATGGGCCATTTGTCATGAACAATGTTTCCTGTATCTATGAATACAAGAACTAGATATGCTTCACAAGGAGAGCTGGATACCGGCAGGCTTGGTCATTCCCATCCCGAGAGATCACATCTAATAGTTCTAAAAGAGGGAAGGAATAAAACATGGAACAGCACATGCCCTTTTATATTGAATACTGTCATAAATATTTTTGGCCTGCTTGTTATTTTCTAATTTTTCATTAGACAAAAACCCTGCCTTTCGATACTTTAGATAAGACATGCTTTCCATTGTATCTCACTACTGTCAGCCATCCTCAGATAAAATAAAATAATAATTACCACACTGGTGAAGAAGCAACATCAGATTAAATCTGAGGAGCCTGACCCCACACGGCTCCCTTTGGATCCGCTTCTCCACAGTCACTGCCTCTAATCTAATACCCTTCTAAGGAAGGGCACTCATTAGCGGAAGATTAAAAACTTCACATTATCTTGAGTACAAAATAAACAGAATTTGTCAAAAAAAAAAAAACCTTCTAAATTAGTATCTTCTTTTGTATATTCACTGACTCCCCACCCCCTACCCACCAAAAAAAAATCCTATTACGTAATTTCAACTTACGTAATTTAGGACTCAACAAAGAGAAGGGATGTGTCTTGGCTGCTCAGCCTCCATAACAAAATATCACAGACTGAGTGGCTTAAATAAAAAAAAATTTTTTTATAGTTCCGGAGCTCAAATTCCACAGTCTAGGTGCTGGCAGATTTCGTTTCTAGTGAGGCCTCTCTTCGGCTTGTAGATGGTGACCTTCCTGCTGTGTTCTCACAGAGCCTTTCCTCTGCATGTGTCCAGAAAGAGTGTGTGTGTGTGTGTGTGTGTGCGCTTAGTTGCTCAGCCGTATCTGACTTCTTGCGACCCCATAGACTGTAGCCTGCCAGGCTCCATGGGGTTCTCCAGGCAAGAATACTGGAGTGGGTTGCCATTCCTCCAGAGCCTCTTCCTCTTCTTATAAGGACAGACTTATAAAACAGAACCCCACCTCATTTAACTCCAACTGCCTCTATAAAGTGGAGAAGGCAATGGCACCCCACCCCAGTACTCTTGCCTGGAAAATCCCATGGACGGAGGAGCCTGGTGGGCTGCAGTCCACGGGGTCACTAAGAGTCAGACACAACTGAGTGACTTCACTTTCACTTTTCACTTCCATGCATTGGAGAAGGAAATGGCAACGCACTCCAGTGTTCTTGCCTGGAGAATCGCAGGGACAGGGGGAGCCTGGTGGGCTGCTGTCTATGGGGTCGCACAGAGTCGGACACGACTGAAGCGACTTAGCAGCAGCAGCCTCTATAAAGGCCCTCTCTCCAATACAGTCACATTGTGGGTTGGGGGCTTCAATCTGGAGGGATGTAATTTAGTCTATAACAGGACAGTCCTCCAATGTTGGGCCAAGAACTTCCCTAAAACACGTGAGAACTTGGTGTAGATTCCACTACAAATTAATGAGGGGAAAATAGCACGTTCCATCAATGGTATTAGTGCAATAGGGGCGGGGCTGGCCCACAGCCGTTAGCGACTGTTAGTGCTGGACCAGCCACCGTGAGACCCTGGGTGGGGGGACAGTTAGGGTGAGACCCAGAGTGCAGTTAGAGAGCCACTTCGTCAACCATCAGCCTGACAGTGGTCTCATGGCAGACAGTGCAGTGTGAGTCGGATCAAAGCCTTCTCCCCGGGGTTCTCCAGGCCCTTGGTTCCTGAGTGAGCTAGTGGCCTGGGGACAGGGTGGGAACTGTGTCCCGCAGATTGCTCAGAGAAACTCTGAGGAGAAGGAAGAGAAGTCAGAACATTAGCAACCAGACTCAGGGGAAGGCCAGGACAGTCACCGGAGTTCTATGCATCCAAAAAGAATAAATATAATGACACCAGAGGACTGTCTCCTTGAATTTTAAACTTGAAGTGTATTTTTTTTTTTTTTTTGCAATTCAAAATCATTTTTGTTATTACTAAACCCATAATAAATGGAAACAGAAGTGTAGGACATATCTGAATTATTTGTCTCGTTAATGAAAGATCTAGTTCATGAGGGCATTTGAGAGACCTGGACAATGATCTAATAGATTACAGGTCCATTCCGAGGGGGAAAAGAATACTTAGAAACCTGTAGGAAAGCTGTATATTTATTTTCATAAATAAGAATTTTATAGCCAATGCATGCTAACCATTTTACAATCCCTTGTAGAAACTACAGTCCCTGTTGGTTGTGGGAAGTTTCTAGTGACAATTAATCATATGGTCTAAAGAGATTTGACTTTGGCAATCCAGATGCCTCCTTCATTGCTCTGGTTTGCCCTTGGAATAACAAAGATACAGAGGTCAACTGCTCATTGACAGTTGACAGGTACATAAATGTGCTCTCAGTTATGGTAACTGAATCACACACGTTGTTATTATGTATCAAGAAGGCAAAATGGGTGTGCTTAATTGCTTTTGATTTTCAAGCGAAAAAGGAAAAAAACAATTTTAACTCAATAGAATGAAGGCAGTGAATCTCTCACAAACCAAAGCAGAATTTTAACCAATCTCTGTAAAACTGTGAATTTATTCCTATAGCTCTAGCTACAAAAATGTGAGTAACTTTCTCTGTTTTAAAGATATGTATATTTATCATAGCAAAAATTCTGAACTTGTGTTTCTCTAATATCATTTCATAAAAGAAAAAAACAATTTTTTTTCTAAAATTCCTCAAATTTTTATCAGCTAAACATGTATATGAAGCTATAAAAAAATTTCTTTACATAATGAGGTTTAATACCTATACCAAATAGAAACAGAAGTATCTTTTAATGTGCTGAATTTCCACATGGTTCAAATCAAAAGTTACTATTATGCTTGTGAAAAATATCATATACAAATTAATACATGAAATATTAGCAACACAACATTATAAACAAACAACTATTCAAACACATTTTAATTATATAAAATACAGATCTATTTGGTAAAAATAATACAGCAAACTTATATTTTAGAGTGAGAAAAAATAGAGCAAACATATTTTAGAGGGAGCACTGATACAGAAATAAAAACCTAAATGCTCATAATTTGATCAAAACATAAATAATTTTCCTTATAAAGAAGAGTTCTAAACATAAATCATACAAAAATGATGAGCTCAACTTAATTTTTACATAAAACTTCAATAATCACCCATTATCTTTGGACATATTAAGGATTTAAGACAAAGGAAAAACATTGAAGCAAAAAAATAGGTTTTCTGCAATCTTCTTCTAAAATTGACTACTATCATTTCTTCTTGCCATATGCCATTACATTTATGACAATAACTCAAACCTTCAATTAAAATATATGGTTTAAGCAGATGAAACAATGGCAAACTCATTTGGTCCCATTCATAGATTAAAGCTAAGTCGTTGTTGGCTCAAGTCAATGAACCTGCGTTAGTCATCTCCTGATTTTATAAATGCTTTATTGTTATCAAGACATTTTTTTAATTCTTTTCTAATTCCCCATATCCTACAGGACATTATGCCTCTTCAAAAACAGTATTTTTCTTCCTCATCAACATGTGGGGGCACATATTTGTTCTCTATCCAAGTCACTTAGACTTCACGGTAAGAAATATACACATTTCATGTAGTAAGAACTAAATCAGACCCATCCAAATACCAGGATATTTTCTGAAAAGCAAAAATCTTACACTATTTACAAAAATGATATTTAATAATGAAGAACTGTACATGCTCGTCACCTCAGAAAAGCAGACTAACCTTAAAAAAAAAAACTGCTCCATTTCAGGATGTATCACTCATACAAGGAACCTAAAAATCTTCTGCACTGAATTTGAAAATTAGATAAACTAATAGATTAATAAGTCAGACATATTCTATTTCTGGTGAACTTGGCTACTTGATACCAGCGTCCTCTCTAGATGTTCATGGAAATCACACACACATTAACAAGCAGTAATGAATTCACAGATCCGTGTTGGCAGGACATATTCTGCACCTAAAGTTTTTAGTACTTAAGACTGATGACTAAAGAACTGTACTCTGTAGTTAATTTGGGAAAATAAGCTTATATAGATAGATACATATCTCACCCTTCCCTAGAATTTTCCATTAAAATGCTGGTAGATTTTTATTTTGAGAAGAATTTAAAATATCCTATAGTCTTTGGGAACCACCTTTTAAAGCACCATGATATACATCATTTCTTAGCATTTCCTAACGGTTTATATCCATTGCTTTTCTCAAGAGCCTTATTGCATTAATAATGCTATGCCTGAGGAAGTCTTTTTCAACATTTTAAAGTGTATGAGTGCATCTGTGTGAGTGTCTGTTATGTGTCTATGTGTATCTATGTGGTCTATTTCTGTTCAGATTGGCAACAGTTCAGATGTGAAGCTTTCTGCTTAGCAATTAATCTACTTTCTAAATTTTTGCCTTGGCTCCTTGTTGAGCAAAAAATGAAAGGATAGAGCTGATCCTTTAGGAGAGTCAGTTAACAAAATAAAGAAGACTTCCTGTTGTTCAGTGGCCACAATGTTAACTGGGTGAATTTGCTTTATCCTTTGGGTAGAAGATAGGGTATTCAGTGAAATTTGGGGGGATGTTGGTTTATGAGCTGTAAACTGAAAGAGTTAACATAAGCTCATATTAGTATGGCTTCACAGTTGTGAGCCTACAGAGATATCTAACTGACTCCGAGTCATATATATATATATATGGGTCTATGCTTACAGACGACAACAAGAATTAACACAGAATAAAATAGAAGGCACAAGAGCATATTCATCTCTTCCTAAGAGTCTGGCTTTCTAATACCGCCCCTCCAAAAATGTCTTAAATAAAAAGTCATCCTATGATCATAGAGAAATATAATGAGTAAAAAGTTATCTTATGGCCAGGGTATCTTGTTTTATATGAGAAATCCATGGATGCTCAAATGCTATTAAATAGAAGCTAAACCAGCTAAACCAGTCATTTTTCCTTTGCATGAAAAATGACTTTAGTTCAACTTGATGGACATGAGTTCGAGTAAGCTCTGGGAGTTGGTGATGGACAGGGAAGCCTGGCGTGCTGCAGTCCATGGGGTGGCAAAGAGCCGACATGACTGCAACTGAACGGAACTGAAAAATCTTCCTTACTCTCACTGCATAACTCCCAGTGTTCCATTTCAGCTAACAAACCCATTGTTGACAAGTGTGTTAAATGTTAAATGCAATTAAATTTAAGAAAAGCATTTGACTAAAATTAAAACTATGAAAAATAAAATAAAAAATTAAAACTGAAAACTATCACAGGAAATAACAGATCAAAACATCCTATGACTGGTCACCACATAAAAGCTCCGTTGGTTTTTCATAGAACCCTTTATAAAACAATACCTGAAGCCTAACCAAGATCTCTTCTGCTCACTCACATAAATGGTCTCCAAATCAGTCAGTGAGTCTCAATTTGTGGAGCTAATCTGCCATGGAGGCCACCATTCCCAAAAGAAAAATATCGTTTGGGAATGAATTTGAGGTGAATTAATTTGCTTCATTTGTGTTAAAGTCATCTCCAAAATGACCGTTTACAGAAATCATGTGTTAATGATTTCTTCTTTGGTAAGACAACATTTTTTTTCTTTTTTTTTTTTTCTTCGTAACATATGCTTGCAAAGTGTTTTAAAGTCATTAGTGATTGTTCATTCCTCAAGTTAGGTCACAATTATATCTTATAGATAGGTAGTGAAATATGCACATACAAGTATTATATCCCAATGTTAAAACTTTCTGCTACAGTTATTGTAGCCTATCACTTTCTTAAGTATATTTAAATACCAAACTTTGTGTTTCATTTAAAATGACATTGTGCTTCACTAAGATGACTCTTAAAAAGTTCCTCCAAACCTAAATATTAAGTGTGTGTGTGTGTGTGTTTGTGTGTGTGTATTAGTCGTTCAGTCATGTCTTACTTTGCAACCCCATGGACTATAGCCTAGCAGTCTCCTCTATCCATTGGATTCTCCAAGCAAGAATACTGGAGTGGGTTGCCATTCCCTTCTCCAAAATGTTAAGTATGATGAAGCAAAGAACAGGAAAAAAATGAGAGATAATATCTTTATTGAAGAAGGAAGAGACAGATAAAATCCTCATTAAAGAAAGAAGAATCACCTTGATAATTAGTTATAATTTCTTATATGCAATCTTTTATTTTTATAAACTATTTGAAATCATTAACTCCAGACCCAGTAATAGTGTAGGAATTTAACATTAAAAAACAAAGTAGTCTATTGCCCTAGCAACAAAGGTTATTAAGATGATTACCTATCACCTGCAAAGCTTTATACTGTCTCCCTTGAAAAAATAAACCTACTAGTAGAAAGAACAATCTAGAGTTTATATTAGAAATATAGTGCCCCATTTATAATTCATCCTCCTAAATTAATATACCTGTATATCAGTATCTCTTTCCAATACTGTTATAATCACTGCATATACTTGTCTCTTATACACATCTCACCTCATTTAACTCCAACTGCCTCTATAAAGTGGAGAAGGCAATGGCACCCCACCCCAGTACTTAACAAAAAATATTCTTTAATATGAGAAAACATATTATTCTTATATTTAAGGAAGAACTACATCATCTCTTAAAAATTGAAAACTAACGTGACCTTTTTCCCCTAAATATACCTGATGAGGCAATCTGGTTTAATTTAATTAACCCTAGAACTGTAATCAGGAACTGGTTTCATTATGACACTTTTTAAACTTTTTTCAACAATTTCTATCCTATAGCTTCAAATTATAGAGAAAAGAATCTCCTTAAAAGTCTAAATATAACTGACCATGAAAAGAAGTATTTGCTGATACCCCTAAGAGAAAAAATATGACAGGGCAGTTCTAATAAAAAATAACATAAAAAGCAAGAGAAACTGAGGCGTAATAAAATCTTATAGCCTAGGTTTTTTTCCTACTACACGGCCTTGCTCTTTTTGTTAAAAAAAAACTGGAGAAAATTCAATCTTTGGAATACCCAATATTGAGTTTTCTAATATAATAATATGAAGAGAGGAGTATTATTGGTAATGGTAGACTGGATCAGCTAAAATCCATAGGCTACCAGAATTTGTAAACCACCCAGACAGGCTCAGTGATATAATTAGGTGTTCCTTTCTGTAATTCCTTCCTGGGTGGGTGTCATTAAAGCCGACGATTAAAACCTGCAGTACTTAAGGGAAAGGCATGACAATATTGTCGCGGAACACATTAAGTGAATACTTCCTCCTTCCAAAATGAATATCTTGCGTTTTCCTTTTAGTTCTTTTAAGGTGGATTTTGGCTAAGGAGGAAGAAAGAAAGGAATGTCAACGAGACACAGAAACATTTCAGTCTATTGCCATCTTCAAATTATCTCTGAAACTAAGTTGCAATTAGTTTTTTCAAGAGTTTATTGCTTTTAAAAAAATAGTACATGCATTCCTATTATCTTTTTTTAAAATTCTATGCTCTCTTAGATAAGTGCTTTAGCGTAAGCTGCCATCCAATAATCTCACTTCTCAAGAACAGGTATGGTCCTGTATTTTTTCATCTTTACAAAGACAAGTGGCTAACTGTCTTCCAGTGCAAAATCCCCTCTATTACGCTTAATTTTTCTACATGACTTTTAAAAACACAGCTCATAAAAAGAAGTCACTCTCCTTTAGTAGCTATTCAAAGTTATCTAGTCTTTCCCATTAGTCAGGCCTCTACTTTTAAATTTCAGTAGGTAGTATTCAACCACATTGTCACATTATGTTTAGCAATAGCTATATACTTCTTCTTCAAATATTTAATCCTTCATTTTTCTTATACTCAATATGCTCTCTTTTAAAAAATCATCCATGCTATGACAAATTATCCTTGTTTTGTTCTTTGTCATCATTTTCTTGTGGACTAGTGATTTTTACTTCTGGTTTTGGTGGTCTTTGAGGGTCCAAGTCAGCCTAAAGGAAAATAGATGAAAATAAAGATATTTAGCTCTTTATTTACAGAGGCAATAAAATTTACAAGGAAAAAAAATGACTCAGTATTGTCTTTAACCCTTATAAATAGCTAATCCTTATAAATAATCCTATAGAAATACCTCTTCATGTCCACTGCCAGCTCCTTGAGACTTTGTTTCCTCCTCCACCGCTTCTTGAAGCTCATTATTAACCTGCCCCAGTTCCTCGCCATTTTCTTCATCGGTCCCTCCGTTCACACGAGCAGCAGAACCTGCTTGCTCCTCCCTGTGATCCGGGATCTCCTCTGCTTGCTCTGGAGCTTCGGGCTCCTCTTGGTCTCCTTCTTCCTCTTTAACTTCACCATTCATTCCTGAGAAGTCTTCCTTCTGTTCCACCTCCTTGTTTTCCTTCTCTCTATCTTCTTCCTCATCTACTATTTCTGCTGGCCTCTGGTGGATCAAAAGAAATAATGGATAAAGATAGGAAGTAGACCAGAGGTTTTTCCATGGCACATTATAATCATATAATAATTATAGTATGACTGTCAAGTAAAACTTCCATATGTTTGCACATATACAGTATGTCCTGTGTAACCTCTACTGAATAGCTATAGATACCACTCTTTGCAAATATTTTCTCATTGAATTCTCACAATGATCCTATAAGGTTGGTAGTATTCCCATTTTACAGGTGAGAAAACTAAGGTACAGGGAGATCAAGTATCTAGGCCAAGATTCCACTGCTTATAAGTGAAAGAGCCAGAATGAGAACAAAGCATGTGACTCCAAAATTAATGTTCTTACTCCCCATGGCAAAGAGAAAATTAAACTATAAGATCCTTGGCCAATGTTTAGTGGAATGTCTGGCCCAGAGGAGGAGATTAAAAACAAATTCTTTGGCGAGAGGTTATCATCCCCACCACTAGTGTTTGGTATATATTTAAATTTCTAAGTGTGAAAAAAGGGGATGACGATGCCAAGGATGTGAATCCAGGTTTTCTAAAAAAAAAAAAAAATGTGGACAGCTTTCCACATAATGCCTAAGAAAGCTGACTATATATCTGCAAATACAAAAATTGATTGTCGTGAAGATCCAAAGCCAAGAAACAATAAGTTCTTTCTATAAAAATGCTTAAGTACTTTATAAACTCCAAAGGAGCTTTTACTGTTCTTTGGATACATGTAAGTCTGTTTTAAAAGAGAACAAGAGGCAAAATTCCAGAGGCAAGATTTTGGAGAGAGAAAGACCCAGGTTCAAGTCTTGGCCAGGCACTATTACCCAATTTCTTTGAATTTCAGATTTCCCACTTGTAAAACAAGAATGTAATAAAACTTCCATGGGGAGTAAATAAGTTATATGTAGTACCTAGCAAAGCACTTGGCACTGCATGATTCTAAAAACAAATAATAATAATAAAATATTTTCTCATTTGTTGTTCTCATTCTTTCCTGAACCTACCACATTTCTTCATTGCCATAAATAAAATAATAGTTTGGGTTTTTTTAAGGATCAAGTAGAAAGAACATAGAATTTATTTTATGTTATGACCCCACACCTGCCTCTTTCCAGCTATCTGACATTGAACAGGTCCCTTAATCTTCTGGAATCTGGAAAATGAAGGTTTGAGATGCAATAACTCTGACCTCCCTTCTAACTCTGAAAGTCCATTCTCCTCTAACTGCCCAAATTCTTCTTGTGAAGTGAAGTGAAAGCCACTCATTTGTGTCCGACTCATTTTGACCCCATGGACTGTAGCATGTCAGGCTCCTCTGTCCATGGAATAAATTCTCCAGGCCAGAATACTGGAGTGGGTAGCTATTCCCTTCTCCAGGGGATCTTCTCAACCCAGGTATGGAACCCAGGTCGCCCACATTGCAAGTGGATTCTTTACCATCTGAGTCACCAGGGAAGCCCCAAATTCTTCTTATGGGGCTATAAGTAGTCTTCTTATAAATTACCATAATGTGCTCAGTTTTGGAAATAAAGAAGGGAAGAAATGGAGCAGAGTAGACTAAAAATTTCAGATAAAACTCAACACATTATTTCGAACAGGAAAAGGCATCAAAAAATGCAGAGCAGGGCAGTTAACACATCACATGATCGCAGGGCAGGCGGAGAGAGCAGTAACTCAAGGTGGGGTGAGGTGGCCTGAGGCCAGAGCTCACACATCTGTGCACAGAGATTTCTACAGGACGGCATGAGCTGCATTTACAGGTGGAGAACAAAAGGCAGGCAACAACCACACTAAGCGCCCGTCGCCCGTAAGAGCCAAATGTCACTCTCAGTCGTCATACATTCATCACTTCCTAAAACCCTCCCGGGAACCCTACGAAATAGGCTTCTGATGCCCATTATATGAATTAGGAAAATGAGGAATCAGTCCATGCTGCCAGCATCACAAAGCAGGTGACTACACAGGGCTAAGGTGGAACCCAAGGCCATCTAGTCCCAAAGTCCTGTATTCTTCCTCACAGTAATAACACAAGCAGCTGATAATTTACCTAGTTGCTGCTGTAAGCACACTCAAGAGTAGCTGACAATAATACTTTTACTGTTTAAAGAATTACTGACCTGAGAACAAAACATTTCTGGATTTCTATTAAAGACCAGTCGATCAAGGGAAAGAACATTATGAAGATTATTAGGCAGAGTATGTGAAGCAGGACAGCACAAAATCCAGAAATATTACAGCACTAATGAAGGTGAGGTGAAGTCGCTCAGTCGTGTCCGACTCTTTGCGACCCCGTGGACTGTAACCTACTAGGCTTCTCCGTCCATGGGATTCTCCAGGCAAGAATACTGGAGTGGATTGCCATTTTCCTTCTCCAGGGGATCTTCCCGACCCAGGGATCGAACCCGGGTCTCCCGCATTGGAGGCAGATGCTTTAACCTCTGAGCCACCAGGGAAGTCCCTAGCCAGTAAGAATAAGACGATTTCTTTGCAAATTATCTCTGAGAATTGGATAACTGTCTATTTGTCTCCTGGAAAATGTAATCTTTACTATGCCTAAACTTGCTTTAGGGTTTCCCTGGTGGCTCAGATGGTAAAGAATCAGCCCGCAATGCAGGAGGCCGGGGTTCAAACCCTGAGTTGGCAAGATCTCCTGGAGAAAGAAATGCCAGTAGTCTTGCCTGGGAAGTCCCACGAACAGAAGAGTCTTGCGGGTTACAGTCCATGGGATCATAAAGAGTCAGAATTGACTTTACCACTGAAAAACAACAACAAAACTCGCCTTATTCAAAACAACTTTGGGTTTTGGTTTTAAAGAAAAGTTAGCATTTTTTTAATACAAAATCTTTAATAATAACAACAGAAAACTCAAATTTTAGTGTAATCATTCAGGAATCTAGATAGGTCCCTTGCTTCTGAGACTATATTACAAGAGCTTGCTAAAGTCTGCTAAGGTGACTACTGCTGTCTCAATGGGCAAAAGTCTTTACTGACATCTGGATTTATACCGAAAAGTTGCCAAATGATAGAGTGTTGGTTTCTGGTTTTGAGTTTCTCATCCTACTCCTTTCTTTACTCCCAAATGTATATTCATTTTTTTCCCCTTTCATGAAAAGAGCTGGACTGCAACATACACTAATCTCCTTTTACGGACAGAGATACCCAGCCCTAAATTCAGGCTCTGTTCTCTTTGCTGTTATTGTCACGACTACTAACAAGCAGTGTTATGTTTCACCCCATTATTTCTATTAGACTTTCCCCAGCACAGCTATTTTAGTAGTCATCAAAAGAAGCCATATCTGGTTAGCTCAGTTTTCAGAAATGCAAGATTATGGGGCTGAAATACCAATTTGATCAATTTAAATAGGATGATAACATTAGTTAAAAGCCTTACAATCTTTTAAAATATCCTGAGTGTAGTACGAAATTTACTATTACTACAACACTACAATTCAGGGCAAAAAAAAAGAAAAGAAAGAAAAAATGCTTCTATGACAGATCTGTAATGAATAAATGAAAAGAAATGCGCTTTTTAGTGTAATCTCCTTTGAAGCAAGCATTAAATTATTAAAGATGTTTCCAGTGTATACATCAATCAAATCATCCCCAGAAGGAACACTGAGTTTTATACCTATACACACACACACAAGAATAAAATCTATACCATAGTAAGGGCTTGCAAAGAGGTAAAAAATTTAAAAAACACTGCTTCTGTAAGAGAGTGGGCATCCATTAATAGACAGCCACATTATATTTTAAGTGTGCTCTCATTCCACCTCATCAAAAAAACCAACTTAGCAACTATTTAATTTCTTCAAAATCCCCAAGTTCTGAGCCTCTGCTTGTTAAGCTGAACCTGGCTGATTGCCCAGCTGAATGGGGACAGTCACATCCACCAGACGCCAGTGTCAGCTCACTGAGCGGGGGTGACCTGTACACGGAGCCCACGTTCCACGCCGCCACTCACCCAAAGAACCTTACAAGATCCAGATGAGGTTAACAGTTTCAACAGAGGAGAGTAGACGCAGCACCAAAAGGGCTGGGTTAGAGGGTTTGGGGAGAAAGAAACGGAAAAGGTGAGAGTAAGAATCACAAGTTCAACTTGAGAAAGTGAAGAAGGAGGAAGAGAGACAGGCAGAGAAGAGCCCTTTTTCCCAGGTCCGATCACACTGTCCCTTTTACAGTGAAGGGAACCAGAGCACTCATACATGATGTCACCTCTCCTTCCTGCAAGAGCCAATTCTCACGTGATCCCAAAGGACTGTGTTCAGACTTGAAGAAGATCACGAGGCGGGGGGTGGTGGGTGGAGGTGGGGGGTGGGCAGTGATTCCTAGACAAAATTTCTGCCTACTGATGTCTTCTACAATGGTGATCTCAACTGGCAGTGTAAAATATATACTGTGCAAGATGAGACAGCTGTGGTCTGGTGGAAATAATGACCTCACAGAATTGAGTAAGGACCAAATGAGATCATGCCCATGAAAGACGATTATAAACTGGAAAAGCTACATATATATGCATATATATATGTATGTTTCTTACTGTTACCTCTCCATTTTTCTCGCACTGAATGGAAGGAGTTGAGAGGTTGTCTGTGAGATAGTAGAGTATAGGATTTGCACTAATGAAATTGTATTCTAGTGAGCCACGTAGAGCAGTATCCTTTCTAAATCTCATTCACGGTGAAAACAAAATACAGCAAGACACAACAGTCATCTTGCTCTTTTTGGTTAATACAGGTAAAATGCAGGCTGATGTTCAACTTCCAGTCCATTGAGATGGCTGGGTGTGATTTTCATAAACTAATCACCCTTGCTTTTAGTTACTTACTTTTATCTTTGCTTCTGAGTTCGCTGTCAGGCACTTTGCACGACAAATTTACCATTCAATAGCTTTCTTTGTTTCTGAACTCTATTCACTCTTAAAAGTAATACAAATGTGTCAGCAAGAGATATCAGAAAAGGATGACTTCCATAGATTAGCGTGCGCACTTCAGCAATGGACAACTTTTCAGTTGTAATGACAAGTTGGCAGTAGCCATTCATCCCGTTCCTTCTACCTTTGCCTGGAAGGATCTACCTTCCCTCTGAGAGAACCACCTTCTCTCAAAGCCATTCTTGTCCCCTCAGGCCAGTTGTCACTCCTTATCCACACCCTCAGAACACCATTCAAACTCTAATCTCAGTGTACTGTTATCCTCTGCTTTGTGTGATATGACACAGTTCAGTTCAGTTCAGGCGCTCAGTCATGTCCGACTCTTTGCGACCCCATGAATCACAGCACGCCAGGCCTCCCTGGCCAAAGTACTGGAGTTTCAGCTTTCGCATCATTCCTTCCAAAGAAATCCCAGGGCTGATCTCCTTCAGAATGGACTGGTTGGATCTCCTTGCAGTCCAAGGGACTCTCAAGAGTCTTCTCCAACACCACAGTTCAAAAGCATCAATTCTTCG
>SJYT01022063.1:230581-273039 GCA_006410635.1 Cephalophus harveyi | reverse complement strand
AACCTCCATCCATAGTTCATCAGGCACTCTATCTATCAGATCTAGGCCCTTAAATCTATATCTCACTTCCACTGTATAATCATAAGGGATTTGATTTAGGTCATACCTGAATGGTCTAGTGGTTTTCCCTACTTTCTTCAATTTAAGTCTAAATTTGGCAATAAGGAGTTCATGATCTGAGCCACAGTCAGCTCCTGGTCTTGTTTTTGTTGACTGTATAGAGCTTCTCCATCTTTGGCTGCAAAGAATATAATCAATCTGATTTCAGTGTTGACAATCTGGTGATGTCCATGTGTAGAGTCTTCTCTTGTGTTGTTGGAAGACGGTGTTTGCTATGACCAGTGCATTTTCTTGGCAAAACTTTAGTCTTTGCCCTGCTTCATTCTGCATTCCAAGGCCAAATTTGCCTGTTACTCCAGGTGTTTCTTGACTTCCTACTTTAGCATTCCAATCCCCTATGATGAAAAGGACATCTTTTTTGGGTGTTAGTTGTAAAAGATCTTGTAGGTCTTCATAGAACCATTCAACTTCAGCCACTTCAGCATTACTGGTTGGGGCATAGACTTGGATTACTGTGATATGGAATGGTTTGCCTTGGAGATGAACAGAGATCATTCTGCCATTTTTGAGATTGCATCCAAGTACTGCATTTTGGACTTTTTTGATGACCATGATGGCTACTCTATTTCTTCTAAGGGATTCCTGCCTGCAGTAGTAGATATAATGGTCATCTGAGTTAAATTCACCCATTCCAGTCCATTTTAGCTTGCTGATTCCTAGAATGTCGACATTCACTCTTGCCATCTCCTGTTTGACCACTTCCAATTTGCCTTGATTCATGCACCTGACATTCCAGGTTCCTATGCAATATTGCTCTTTACAGCCTCGGACCTTGCTTCATGAATTGCTATTGAGTAGATGCCTCAGACAATGCTTGGAATGACTGTGGAATAATGGGGAAATATCAACCTTAGCTTTAGGGAGGCCTTCTGGAAATTTCTAGAACCAAGGGTTCTTTCTTATTCATCTTTGTGTCCAGCACCCTGTTTCCCACAGGACTGTAATTTGTTGTCTTAAACTAAACCCAAATGTGTCTCCCATAGATAAAAGCCAGCATAGCGTGTGCCTGAAGGGACAGACGATGGGGACAAGACTCACGTCTCTTGGGCACTCCATCCAGTACCTGACCTTATGTTCCATGCACTCATATGCATGATCATACTTAAACTCACTGATAGGGCCCACGTGGGATCTCATTGTTGAGATGGCTCATTATGTTGGCCTCACAAACAAAGAATAAAATGATCAAGTGATCACTTTAGTGATCTCAAGTGATCCTTGAGACTGACCAAACTGCCCAAACGACATTCTGTTTTCTCACTAGTGCCTACCTTCTCAAAGCTACGAGACCACCAGATTCTAGACTTCCAGCTATGTGACCATAGGACTCAACAACAGGCTGAAAATTAACCATCCCTTCAGAGAATTTTTCATTGGCAGAGTATAAGAGAGACCCCGTCAGAAAGGGATGATACTGGTTCTCCTGAAGGGCCAGTCCCCCTCTCGCTTCCCTCTGATAAATTTCCCTTTTCTTGCCTGACTGCCCTGCTAGCTCTCTTTCTCTCTACACTTGCCTTACACTAACCTCACCACCATTTGAGGAAACCGCTATTCTCATTCCAACTTGCAGACAAGCAAACTGAAGCATAAAGAGTTAAACTTGGTCAAAACCCCACCAATAGAGACAGAGGGATATGAACACCTTTATGATCATGAGACTGTTCTATTTCCCCAAGATAATGTACGGAGCAACCTCCCAAACTCAACACCATGTTAAACAGTTACTTCCAGTCTGATGTCTTCTAAACCAGTGCTTGCTTCTCCATCACCCGGCATCTTGTTAAACGCAGATTCTGTGTTAGCACTTCTAAGCCTTGGCATTTCCAACAGCTCAGGTGTGCTGATGTTGCTGGTCCCTAGAGGGCACTTCAGTTCAGTTCAGTCGCTCAGTTGTGTCCGACTTTTTGAGACCCCATGGACTGCAGCACACCAGGCTTCCCTGTCCATCACCAACTCCCAGAGCTTACTCAAACTCATGTCCACTGAGTTGGTGATGCCATCCAACCATCTCATCCTCTGTTGTCCCCTTCTCCTCCTGCCTCCAATCTTTCCCAGCATCAGGGTCTTTTCCAATGAGTCAGCTCTTCACATTAGGTGGCCAAAGTATTGGAGTTTTAGCTTCAGCATCAGTCCTTCCAATGTATATTTGGAACTGATTTCCTTTAGGATGGAGTGGTTGGATCTCCCTGCTGTCCAAGGGACTCTCAAGAATCTTCTCCAACACCACAGTTCAAAAGCATCAATTCTTCAGTGCTCAGCTTTCTTCATAGTCCAACTCTCACATCCATACATGACTAATGGAAAAACCATAGCTTTGACTAGATGGACCTTTGTTGGTAAAGTAATATCTTTGCTTTTTAATATGTTGTCTAGGTTGGTCATAGCTTCTCTTCCAAGGAACAAGCATCTTTTAATTTCATGGCTGCAGTCACCATCTGCAATGATTTTGGAGCCCAAAAAAATAAAGTCTCTCACTGTTTCCATTGTTTCCCCATCCTTCTGCCATGAACTGATGTGAATGGGTGCCATGATCTTAGTTTTCTGAGGCTCTAATCCATGTATAACACAGGCAAGATCATAAATATACCACCACCCCCAAAAGATATCTTTGCCTAAAATTTCTAATTGTAATAATGCCTCACTAGATGAAAATCATATTTTTAAGTTAAAAATATCGATTTAATTGAAAACTGGGAGAAAATAGGACTGACTGTTGGGCTTCCTGGGTAGCGCTAGTGGTAAAGAATCTGTCTATCAATGCAGAAAATGCAAGAGATGCAAGTTCGATCCCTAGGTCAGGAAGATCCCCTGGAGTAGGAAAGGGCACCCCACTCCAGTATTCCCGCCTGGAGAATTCCATGTGCAGAGGAGCCTGGCAGGCTACAGTCCATGGGGCCACAAAGACACGGACACGACTGAGCAGCTAAGCACAGCACTGTTGACAGAATAATGTTCAGCCATAAAGACAGCTCTGCAAGATTTATTCTAATTACATCACCCTGCCACTCTTTCTTAAGAGTCACTTTATAAAAAAGAAACACATCATTGCCAAGGCAATAAACTAGGAAGATATTTTTACCTATGCTTAAAGATTTTCTCCCTTGGTGTTTATGTCGAATTTTAGCCAGTTTGTGACTAAAATTTGAAGATAACAGTTTTCAGGTAGATACTGAAAAATGCTCCATCCTGACCTCTCAAGATTAGCTCATGCCTATGAGTAATTGTGTAATACTGCATTCTGTATAAAGCACAATTCTTACGTTTCACTGGAGTCAAGAAAAGGTATTCATTATACCTCACCCTCTACGCTCACTAAACTGATACACATAATGATCACACAAATCATACAGATAAATTTCAGTCTCACAGTCTCACTGATATCAAGAACATCCAGAGTGCAGCTAGATTAACAGACATATTACACATATGTGGACAGTTACAGAAAACATGTACCCTTATACATAAAAGTTTTTGTAAGTTGAGACTTCTACCTTCTTAAATTACATTATCTATCATAAACAATTGCTCTTAATAGTTACTAGAAAAGTTATACTAGATTTTCTCCTTAACATGACACCAGTGTTGATATTCCAAGTGCCTTTTTGCCTGCATTTGCCTACATGCATACCTGATTATTTATTTTGTAAGAGCCCATCCTGAGAAAATGGTTGATTTGTATGGCAAGACAGAAGAGGTCTGGTGCTTATTATTGCTGGTTGCATCCAAGCACGGATGGCTCAGGGGAAACCATAAGTATTCAGGTTTTCAATATAATATGCATTCAGCTACAAAGGTTAACTTAGGATTCCTGAGTGGTAAGAGGAAAGAAGATGGAATATGGAAATCATATGCAAATAAGCCACAAAATATAGGAAGCATCAATTACTTGGAAGGCATTTTCCTAGACAGATGGGACTGCTTAGATAACTTACACGTTAAACTCACATCACACCTTTGACCGTAACCACGGCACCAAAAATTAGAAATGGGAAAAGCATCTAAATAGCGCCTACAGCTGATGTCCCACCCACTTTAGAAGTAAATGTTGATTTTTCTTATATTTGTATCAGAATTCCCCAAGAAATGTATTTGAAACTTTAAAAGCCTTGCTATTAAACAACCAAACATCCTCTCCATTCTTGCCTATCATTCCTGCTCCATCCTTGAAATATCCTAGACCTAGAAACTGGAGCTCAGAACACTACCGCCCCAGTAAAAATACCAACTTAGATGTTCATTTCTTGGTGTAACATTTGCTACCTTTGAAATTTGGGAGTAGGATTTGTCATAGGTGTTTCTGTGGATTTGATGGCAGAATTCAGGCAGAGATGTTGAAAGTAAAGAAGTTACTGCGCTTGTTTTATTTCTGTTCCCATGGAGACTAAAATCATCTCCTACCCAAGCTGAACGAGGTGTTTGGAAATAATCAGTTTCAATTTTTCATGACAGCAAAGTACTGCTTCCTGTTTTCAGCTTTCAGAGGCTTACTTTCACAAGGTAGGGGAAAATGGTTTGGATGTGGTTTGAAGTACAATGACCTACAAAAAAAAAAAAAAAGTGGCTCTATTCATAGACATGACACGGTAAGGACACGGAGAGGGAATGTTTGGCCTGGCCACCCGCTGACAGCTGACTAGCCTAGACCCATTGAATTCCACAAGGGCCCAGACACTAGTAGGATAAGATATAATACTTTGAGAATTTATGTTTAGATAGCTCTTTTTGAAAAAAACCTATCCCATTAAGTTTTCTCACTTTGCAAGTAAATGTTATCTTCTTTCACTTACATCAGAAATTCCAGAAGGCTACATTTTAATGTTTTAACACCGTTTTAACACCATTCCTATCAATTAAACAGATCGACCAAGGGGATGTCACAAAAAGCCTCGGTGAGGATGCACAGAGAAGTTTAGAAGCCAGAGCATCCTCATCTTAACTCTTCCTGCAGTGTAAGATGCTTGCAGCACCAGATAGGAATACAATTCACTAAGAGGAGGTGGACTTGAAGCTGAAAAGGCCATTTGCATACAATTCCTTTCCTTTCAGTGAAGGCAGTGGAGGCCCAAGCAGCCCTCCGACTCAGGTGGAACCTGTTTCCGTTTGTGAGATAGTTCAGTTCAGTTACTCAGTTGTGTCCAACTTTTTGCAACCCCATGGATTGCAGCACGCCAGGCCTCCCTGTCCAACACCAACTCCTGGAGTTTACTCAAACTCCTGTCTGTTGAGTCAGTGATGCCATCCAGCCATCTCATAGGGTAATATGCATTCAGCTACAAAGGTTAACTTAGGATTCCTGAGTGGTAAGAGGAAAGAAGATGGAATATGGAAATCATATGCAAATAAGCCACAAAATATAGGAAGCATCAATTACTTGGAAGGCATTTTCCTAGACAGATGGGACTGCTTAGATAACTTACACGTTAAACTCACATCACACCTTTGACCGTAACCACGGCACCAAAAATTAGAAATGGGAAAAGCATCTAAATAGCGCCTACAGCTGATGTCCCACCCACTTTAGAAGTAAATGTTGATTTTTCTTATATTTGTATCAGAATTCCCCAAGAAATGTATTTGAAACTTTAAAAGCCTTGCTATTAAACAACCAAACATCCTCTCCATTCTTGCCTATCATTCCTGCTCCATCCTTGAAATATCCTAGACCTAGAAACTGGAGCTCAGAACACTACCGCCCCAGTAAAAATACCAACTTAGATGTTCATTTCTTGGTGTAACATTTGCTACCTTTGAAATTTGGGAGTAGGATTTGTCATAGGTGTTTCTGTGGATTTGATGGCAGAATTCAGGCAGAGATGTTGAAAGTAAAGAAGTTACTGCGCTTGTTTTATTTCTGTTCCCATGGAGACTAAAATCATCTCCTACCCAAGCTGAACGAGGTGTTTGGAAATAATCAGTTTCAATTTTTCATGACAGCAAAGTACTGCTTCCTGTTTTCAGCTTTCAGAGGCTTACTTTCACAAGGTAGGGGAAAATGGTTTGGATGTGGTTTGAAGTACAATGACCTACAAAAAAAAAAAAAAAGTGGCTCTATTCATAGACATGACACGGTAAGGACACGGAGAGGGAATGTTTGGCCTGGCCACCCGCTGACAGCTGACTAGCCTAGACCCATTGAATTCCACAAGGGCCCAGACACTAGTAGGATAAGATATAATACTTTGAGAATTTATGTTTAGATAGCTCTTTTTGAAAAAAACCTATCCCATTAAGTTTTCTCACTTTGCAAGTAAATGTTATCTTCTTTCACTTACATCAGAAATTCCAGAAGGCTACATTTTAATGTTTTAACACCGTTTTAACACCATTCCTATCAATTAAACAGATCGACCAAGGGGATGTCACAAAAAGCCTCGGTGAGGATGCACAGAGAAGTTTAGAAGCCAGAGCATCCTCATCTTAACTCTTCCTGCAGGGTAAGATGCTTGCAGCACCAGATAGGAATACAATTCACTAAGAGGAGGTGGACTTGAAGCTGAAAAGGCCATTTGCATACAATTCCTTTCCTTTCAGTGAAGGCAGTGGAGGCCCAAGCAGCCCTCCGACTCAGGTGGAACCTGTTTCCGTTTGTGAGATAGTTCAGTTCAGTTACTCAGTTGTGTCCAACTTTTTGCAACCCCATGGATTGCAGCACGCCAGGCCTCCCTGTCCAACACCAACTCCTGGAGTTTACTCAAACTCCTGTCTGTTGAGTCAGTGATGCCATCCAGCCATCTCATAGGGCCTCTGTCATCCCCTTCTCCTCCTGCCTTCAGTCTTTCCCAGCATCAGGGTCTTTTCCAATGAGTCAGCTCTTCGCATCAGGTGGCCAAAGTATTGGAGTTTCAGCTTCAACATCAGTCTTTCCAATGAATATTTGGAACTTATTTCCTTTAGGATGGACTGGTTGGATCTCCCTGCTGTCCAAGGGACTCTCAAGAGCCTTTTCCAACACCACAGTTCAAAAGCATCAATTCTTCAACAATCAGGTTTCTAGTCCAACTCTCACATCCATACATGATTACTGGAAAAACCATAGCCTTGACGAGACGGACCTTTGTTGGCAAAGTAATATCTCTACTTTTTAATATGCTATCTAGGTTGGTCATAACTTTTCTTCCAAGGAGCAAATGTCTTTTAATTTCATGGCTTGCAGTCACCATCTGCAGTGATTTTGGAGCCCAAAAAAATAAAGTGTGTCACTGTTTCCACTGTTTCCCCATCTATTTGCCATGAAGTGATGGGACCAGATGCCATGATCTTAATTTTCAAAATGTTGAGCTTTAAGCCAACTTTTTCACTCCCCTCTTTCACTTTCATCAAGAAACTCTTTAGTTCTTCTTCACTTTCTGTCATAAGTGTGGCATCATCTGCTTTCTGAGGTTACTGATATTTCTCCCAGAAATCTTGATTCCAGCTTGTGCTTTAACCAGTCCAGCATTTCTCATAATGTACTCTGCATATAAGTTAAATAAGCAGGGTGACAATATATAGCCTTGACATACTCCTTTCCCGATTTGGAACCAGTCTGTTGTTCCATGTCCAATTCTAACTGTTGCTACTTGACCTGCATACAGATTTCTCAAGAGGCAGGTCAGGTGGTCTGGTATTCCCATCTCTTTCAGAATTTTCCACAATTTGTTGTGATCCACACAGTCAAAGGATTTGGGGTAGTCAATAAAGCAGAAGTAAATGTTTTTCTGGAGCTCTCTTGCTATTTCAATGATCCAGGGGATGTTGGCAATTTGATCTCTGGTTCCTCTGCCTTTTCTAAATCCAGCTTGAACATCTGAAAGTTCACAGTTCACGTACTGTTGAAGCCTGGCTTGAAGAATTTTGAGCATTACTTTGCTAGCGTGTGAGATGAGTGCAATCGTGCGGTAGTTTGAGCTTTCTTTGGCATTGCCTTTCTTTGGGATTGGAATGAAATAGAAGCCCCTTATCTCCCAGCTTCTGTTCCTTGAGGTGTCCAGACAGAATGCCAAATAGTGTAGGTAGGCCCCCTACCTATGCCCCCCGCAGGCTGTGGGGAAGTGGCTTTTCCCACTACAGTAAGGGGCTTTGTTTCTTCCATGGCAAAAAAAGAAGTCAAGACCCACCTCCCTTCTGGTTCTCAACATTTTATAATTTTTATTTTAATATTGTAGTTCATGTGAGCATGCTCAGTTGACATGCTCACAGTCGTGTCTGACTCTGTGACAGCATGGACTATACCTGTCAGGTTCCTTTGTCCTTGGAATTCTCCAAGAATACTGGAGTGGGTTGCCATTTCCTCCTCCAGGGGATCTTCCCAACCCAGGGATTGAACCTGCGTCTCTTCCGTCTCCTGCATTGTCAGGCAGATCCTTTGCCACTGAGCCACCTGGGAAGCCCTTATTTTAATATATCAGTCCTGAATATTCATTGGAAGGACTGATGCTGAAACTGAAACTCCAATACTTTGGCCACCCCTTGCGAAGAACTGACTCCTTGAAAAAGACCCTGATGCTGGGAAAGATTGAAGGCAGGAGGAGACAGGGGCGACAGAGGATGAGATTGTTGGATGGCATCACCAACTCAATGGGCATGAGCTGGAGCAAGCTCATGGACAGGGAGGCCTGACGTGCTGCAGTCCATGGGGTCGCAAAGAGTCAGACACGACTGAGCGACTGAGCTGACTGACCAAAAAGTTCACTTCGGTGTTTTCGTAACCTCTTAAGGAATGAATAAACACATTTCACTGATTTAATAAATCCATTTCACTGAAATAGATTTAGGGGTCTGGTCAAAAACAACACCCTTCTTCATCTTTCTGTGTGTTTTATGGCACGTGAACAAATAACAGAAGCAAGCTCTCCATTGACCTTATCATTCATAAGAGAAGCTGTAAGTGACCTCTCATTCTCTAAAAGGGACAAAACTATGTCAGTGAGCATAGTTGCACGTCAAGCCTCCTATCTCTGGTGATAGCTTCTAGGCTGCAGATTCTTTAAAATGCCATTGTGTTCTGTGTGTGTAGGTCATGCATCACAAACTCAAATGCCCCCAGGGGTTGGGCAAATTAACATAAATGTGTAATTCAGGACCGGTGTGAGGTAATAGGGAGTACTGAGACCTGTGGTAAACAGAAGAGTACCCAGGGCTTCCCTGGTGGCTCATGGGTAAAGAATCTGCCTGCCAGTGTAGGAGATATGGGTTCAGTTCTTGGGCCGGAAAGATCTTACATGCCACAGAGTAACTAAGCCCGTGCACCACAAACATTGAGCCTGTGCTCTCGAGCCTGGGCTCCACCACGACTGAGCCCATGAGTCATAACTACTGGAGCTCACATGTCCTAGAGCCCGTGATCCACAAGAGAAATCACAATGAGAAGCCCATGTATCACAGCTGGAGAGTAGGCCCCAACTTGCCACAGTTAGAGAAAAAGCTGTGCAGAAACAAAGATCCAGCACAGCCAAAAATGGATAAATAAAGAATTTTTAAAAAAGAGAGAGAGAGACAGAGCGTACAAGGCCCACTACGGAGATTCCATATTGGAAGCCTTGTGCCAGCTAAAAAGATTCTCATGGGAGCTTGGTCACAGGTTGCCAGTTTGTCATCCAAGGTGCAGAGACTATGAAGACAGTTTATTTTCACAGAGATGAGTTAGTGTGAAAGTGATTTCTGGTTAAACACAGCAGATTGAACAAATGTGTGGGGGTTTTTTCTTAGCTGTCTTCTGATTCCCGTCTAAAATTTAGGTAAGGGAAAATTTTAAGCGACGAACCTCTAGGGACACAGGAGCCTGAAAAGGAAATAACAGCCCCCAAATCTGGGAAACTGTCTAAGCCAGTGGATATGGGGCCAATAACAGCAGAACTGAGGAAGCTAAAATTTGAGTCTGTAGGGAGGGAGGGAGAGCCAAGAAGCAAGCTTTGCATGTTGGAAAAAACTATAGACGGGATTGGAGGCACCATCCATCTCTGAAAGAAGGGGCATAAAGCGTAACTAGAAACAGGTGGATTGGCTTAGAGTCTTTGAAAGAAGGAGGTAGGCTTCCAAGATACCCTTTTTGCCCTTGGAGAAATAAAGGAGGCTTATTCTTTAAAGATGTTGAACCATAGAGAGGCTGGACTCAAGCATAGTGAGAACAAAGGCACCAAACTGAAACCCAGAAGAATAAACCTCTCTACTTAAACAGTCTTTTACTTAAGCTATCCATGCCTCCTTGCCACAGTCAGATCCCAAAATGCTCACAGCCAAGCTTACACCATTTGACAAAAGATTGAAAGATTCTACTTAACAGAAACAGACCAACCCAAAGGAATAACGCAGATATTGAAAGCTGGAGGTATGCCAATGAAATATAGCAAAATCAACCACTAGAGTGAAACTTCATTAGCTTGATGAGCTCTGCCAATGCACACAGAGTTCCCTAAACTAGAGTTTGGTTGCTTCACTCTAAACTCTAACCAAACATACACCTTAAATTTATACAATGATACATGTCAAATATATTGCAATTTTTAAAAAGTCTAACCAGACAGCCAAGGAGAACCTCTAACATGGAAACAGAGATCATGGAGGTAGAAAGAAATAAGAGGGAAAAAAATGAAACAAACATAGTTCAGGAAAAGAAAATTTAAAATAATAGATTAATCCTTGGAGACAAAAGGGAAGATATCACATACATAAAACAAGAATAGGATGCTATAAAAAGAAATAGTCACAGAATATGAAAGAGTTCTTAAAATTAAAAATACAATGGCTTGAAAAAAATCAATAGATGGAAAATAAATTCTGAAGCTTATTGATTTTTTTTAAGTTGAGAAAATGGCAAAAAAAAACAAAAACAGAAAGATATAGGAGGTCCTATATCCAAATACTTGGAGCTCCAGAATAAAGGTAGAGAAATGGAGAGAAGAACATTACCAAAGAAATATTTTTTTCCAGAACTGAAAAATAAACATTTTCAGAATAAAACAGCCCATTAAGTACCCAGTCCAATAAATAAAAAGACCTGCACCAAAGCACATAACTGAAAATTTTCAGAACACCAAGAACAAAGAAAAGAGTTTAAAAGCTTCCAGAGATAGAAAAAGGATTATTTACAAAGGCCCAGAAACAGAATGCCATCAGACTTCCCAACCATTCTAGATGGGAAGGACAGTTGAGCAACATTCTCAGGATTCTGAGAGAAGCTATGTCTAACCTAGAAGTTTATATCTAGTCCTGCTTACAATCAAGTTTGAGTAAAGAAAAAAAAAAAAGACATTTTCAGACATGCAGAGTCTCAAGAAATGACAGTGCCTCCCATGAAGCTTTTCCCAAGCAGCTGCTAGAGGTGAGCTCCACAAAACCAGCAAAGGTATATGACCATGAGAGAGGGAGATGCAGAACCTAATAGGGCATCCACCCACTGGAGAAGCAAAGGAACTTCCCAAAATGATGGGGAAGAAAAATACCAGGAGAATTCAAAAAACTAGATCCAAAACCGAACTAACCAGCCTGATGACTGAGGCAGATGACTGAAGGGCTTCAGGAAAAGACGAACTTGAGATTTATTTATTATTGTCACTGTGTACCAGTCCTGGTAGTTTGCAGATGGCTTGGAAATAACTACACAAAAGACAAAACTAATCAAATGAAAACTTAGAAAACTAAGAAAAAAAAAATTTTTTTAACATAGGCAATTACTAAAATAGGGAGGAGGAAAAAATATTACACGAGAAAGAAAAAGTGAATATCCTATATGGCTCAGCTAAAATAATACTTCCAGAGTAAAAATAATGTGCAGATAGAGCACTGATTTGGAAAAAAAAAATTATTATAAAACTAGAATGTAAAGAAAGAAGGAGAAAGGTGTCTGTGTGAATATGGCCTGATTTGGTGGGGGGAGGGGAGAGGCAGGGGTTGGTAAGAGATCTAAATAATCATCTTCCATCATCGTTACAGGTAAAATTAATAAATAATATCTAAATTTGAAAAGTAAAATAAGATATTTAAGATGTCACCAATTAGAAGGATCTCTATTATATGTTCTGGAATTTTTTAAATGCCAATTAAACTATGACATGTCATCACTTGTAAGGCTCAAAGGTCTCGGAAGTATTAAAATAGAGTGAAGAGAAACACATGGTTTAGAAACATAGCCATGTATTCCATGAAAAATAGCTAATAGCTCAAATCAGATCTGTAGAGCAGGAATCCAGGTGGGAAAGGCTGGGGCAAGTGGTTGCTATTTTTGTCATAATTTTTGTTAGATTGGTTGATTTTTTAGAAGAGTATATGTGTGACTTTGTTATTAAGGATTTATTAAGTTTTAAATTAGTCAGTAAGAAAATAGTATATATCAAAACTCCAATTAAAAAAAGAAAGCTTTCACTGCTCCTGGGTTCATGCTGCTGGCTTAAATGTCATTTAAGGAAACTATTTACCATAAAAAAAAAATCTTGCAATTCTCATTTTATTACTGGTTTTAGTGGTTTTAGTTGCTAAGTCGTGTCCGACTCTTGCAACCCCATGGACTGTAGCCTGCCAGGCTCCTCTGTCCATGGGATTCTCTAGGCACAAAAACTGGAGTGGACTGCCATTTTCTTACTCAAAATCTACTACAAATGGATGGAAAGTGCTATAAACAATCCAAGACCACTCTGAAGTTACTGTCTATGTTTTCTGCTCTCTTTTCTCAAATGGTACAAAATCCAATATATAATTGCTTCTCGCCCTATTTTATAGGTATTTATTTGCCTGTGTCTTTGAGATGGTGGCTTCTCCTGCCTGATCTTTACCTACTAGAGACAGTTTACTTATCTATAATGGAACAGTCTCATTTCTTGCCTCCTTAGCTTGGAAAAGCATTAGTTTGTAAATGGAGCATATTGACACATACGTCATCAGTGCCAGGGCACACAACCACAAGTACTGGTTAATTAGGCACTTGCTTCACTGCTTATGGGAAACCAGATTGATTTGCAATGTGCATGCAAAAAAAATTATTTTTTAAAAGAGTGTTTTATTCTTATGAGACCTAAACTCCTCTTTGAGAAAAGAAGTTGGTTTTGGCCTCCCCAAATCCATGAAAGAATGTGATATTCCTCAGTTTCCCACCGGTTTGGCAGTATTAGATCCAGGATTATTAACTTGTCTCTAAAAAAAAATTAGGCATCTAGACCTTGGGACAGAGCTCAAACATGGATTTAGCTGAAATTAGTACACAATGCCCCATTACACCGGAGAAGGCAATGGCACTCCACTCCAGTACTCTTGCCTGGAAAATCCCATGGACAGAGGAGCCTGGTAGGCTGCAGTCCATGGGGTCGCGAAGAGTCAGACACGACTGAAGTGACTTAGCAGCAGCAGCAGCAGCCCCATTACACACACTTAAACACACAAACACAAAGCCAGATGGGATGTAGAGGCTATGAGAGATCTAAAATTTTACCATACTCAACAAGCTGACACGTTAGCCTGCCATCTTTCCATGGATGCTGGCAGAAGACAAGAGACTACTGGCTCAGAGACAAAGGACTTTACTGCTCACAGCAACGGCAGTAGCCAGAGGACTGACATTTGTACCTACTGCCCAAGGCTCCGTTCCCACAGGGCATTGTGAAGGGGGCGATACACATGGTGGCTTGCATTACAGCAGAAGAACCCCAAGCTTAGGCAATCCAAATCATTTTTTCCAAATATTTTTATTGTCATGAAACAAACATAACATAAAAATTTACCATTTTAACTAGTGTTCAGCATACAATTCAATGGCTGCTGCTGCTGCTAAGTTGCTTCAGTCGTGTCTGACTCTG
Source organism: Cephalophus harveyi (assembly GCA_006410635.1). NCBI lineage: Eukaryota > Metazoa > Chordata > Mammalia > Artiodactyla > Bovidae > Cephalophus > Cephalophus harveyi. The sequence continues at coordinate 259,156 of SJYT01022063.1, read as the reverse complement.
TGCGACCCCATAGATGGCAGCCCACCAGGTTCCTCCACCCCTGGGACTCTTCAGGCAAGAACACTGGAGTGGGTTGCCATTTCCTTTTCCAGTGCATGAAAGTGAAAAGTGAAAGTGAAGTCGCTCAGTCATGTCCGACTCAGCGACCCCATGGACTGCAGCCTACCAGGCTCCTCCATCCATGGGATTTTCCAGGCAAGAGTACTGAAGTGGGTTGCCATTGCCTTCTCCTATTCAATGGCGCCACATCTTTTATAATGGATAGTAAACCTGCCTGACCTTTGCACTATAGGGAGGTATTATCTTTATTAAACTGAACCATAAACAAACCTAGCCTTGGCTCCAAACCAGAATTTTTTAATCTCAGCACTGTTGACATTTTGGACTGGATACTTCTCTGCTGTGAGGACAGTCAAGTTGTGAGGAATTACAAGATACTGAGCAGATTCCTTGCACACTCCCCACTAGAGGTCAGTAGCACTTGATCATTTATAATGAGCAAAAATGTGCCCAGAAATCGTCAAATGTCCCCTTGGAAGCAAATCACCTCCAGGTGAGAATGACTGTTCCAGAGGAAGTCACTATCTGTGTTTCGAGGCTGTTCACTAGGCAAATATCCTTGATAAATCAGTCCTGAACAAAGACAATCTGTGCCTCAACTCACAAACCATGCAAAAACACCAGAGATCCATGGTGAACTGCCTCTCGAGAGAGGCCTTAATCCTTACTTCTGAAACTAATGTGTTTTTCAGACATGAGGAAAAGGAGTGCATCAAGGCTGTATATTGTCACCCTGCTTATTTAACTTATATGCAGAGTACATCATGAGAAACGCTGGACTGGAAGAAACACAAGCTGGAATCAAGATTGCCGGGAGAAATATCAATAACCTCAGATATGCATACTCCGAGAGATGGTGATGAACAGGGAGGCCTGGCGTGCTGCGATTCATGGGGTCGCAAAGAGTCGGACACGACTAAGCGACTGAACTGAACTGAACTGATAAAGTACTTGGCCAATTTGGACTTGATATTTATATACACACACACACCCTTCTTCATGGTCCTTTGACAACACGAACCATTGAGATGATGAGAAACAAGTCCAAAGAAATTGAGCAGGTATGGCCCAAAAGGATATATGCTGCCGTGCTGTGCTGCGCTTGCTGTGCTGCTAAGTCACTTCAGTCATGTCCGACTCTGTGCGACCCCATAGAAATGGCAGCCCACCAGGCTCCCCCATCCCTGAGATTCTCCAGGCTGTGCTTAGTCATGTCCAAATCTTTAAGACCTCATAGACTGTAGCCCGCCAGGCTCCTCTGTCCATGGGGATTCTCCAGGGAAGAATATTATAGTGGGTTGCCATGCCCTCCTCCAAGGGAACTTCGCAACCCAGGGATCAAACCCAGGTCTCCCTCACTGCAGAGAGATTCTTTACCGTCTGAGCCACCAGGGAAGCCCAAGAATACTGGAGTGGGTAGAAGATTCCCTTCTCCAGGGAATCTTCCTGACCCAGGAACTGAACCGGGGTCTCCTGCATTACAGGTGGATTCTTTACCAGCTGAGTTACCAGGGAGGCCCCAAAAGGAAATAGCTGAGCCCAGGAGTATATGATGGACATTTCCTTTCTTATGCAAGAATTTTTTCCCTTCCTTGGATTAATAACTAACTTTTTGCAGGGAGGAGGGCATTTAATACTCTTTCCCCAGATCGCTTCTGCGCTTTGAAGTTAGACCTGGATACAAATCCCAATTCTTCTACTTAACAGTACAACTGATGAGCAAGTAATTCTACCTGTGGTTGGAATTTGTTTTTCGTGAAGGAATTACTTACATAAATGCATCTCAAATATTTGCTAAATGTGTATTGATTTTCTTTTTCGGCCAGTGGAACACTGTGCTGTAGAAGTATGTGTGTATGTGTGTGTGTGTGTGTGTACACGCATGTTCTTAGAGAAGAGACTAAATGGTATTCATTCTGGCTAAATGACACAAGAATTTCGCAACCCAGGGATCAAAAGAAGCTTACTTTTCACATATAAGGTGGGGGTGATAAGACCTACCTTACAGGGTTGTCATCACAATTCCATGAGCTAAAAGTGCCCAGTACAGTGCCTGGCACTCAGTAAGTACTGAATAAATTGTAGTTATTGCTTCACGAACATCATCATTAGGGCAGGTCCTCGACATCCCTGGTGGCTCAGATGGTAAAGAATCTGCCTGCCATGCAGGAGACCGGAGTTTGATCCCTATGTAGGGAAGATCCCCTGGAGAAGAAAATAGCAACCCCCTCCAGTATTCTTGCCTGAAAAATCCCATGGACAGAGGAACCTGGCAGGCTACAGTACATGGGGTTGCAAAGAGTCAGACACAATGAAATGACTAACACTTCCACTTTTTTCTTTTCTGTTCTTACTATGAGCAGCTTTACACTAATGTCTCCACACTCTCACTTGGTTTTTCACAGTATTTATGACATAGCTGCTTAGAGCAAAGATTACCAGGCCACAGAGAGAATGACTCTAAGACCTGACTTCATAAGCATTTCGTGTCAACCCCCTGAGCTAGACAATCCTAGCTCCATTACCAATAGGTTCAAAGAAATACCTAAATAGGTCAAAACCTACTCTGACCTTTTGTTACCTGGTTTTCTTTTCTTCAAACTGACATCAATTTATTGAAATTGCCCAGCTTTAGCAATCTGTTTAATCAGTCTCTCTTGCATACTTATATTTTAATAGGCTAGCATTCTTGTGTCAAATGAGAAATCAAGTTCTGTGGACTCTTTCCAAGGCTGTTCAAGTATTATCGAGATCAATTTCCCCTACATCCCCTCCTCTTTCCGGTGATCATCCAACTCACAGGCAAAGAAATACCTACCACAGATTATAAAACTTAAGTGATTAACAGAGAGATATCCCTTCCATAATAATGCTATGATTTTCCCTTGATACTTGGCATTTTTGACTCTGGAATATAAATTAGTCTTGGTTCCCACTGCTATTAGGTGCTGTACATTCATGATGATTCCTCTTCTTTGTCTTAAAATATAATATTTAATTATAGCTTCACCGAAGACTTAAAAGCCCAATTTCCCTCAGGGAAAAAATACCTACAACTGGAGCTTATGAAAAATTGTTAGTTGTAGCTAATCCTGGGTAATAAATTGGATTTTGGAAATCTGTGTGATTTTTAACACATGAAGCTTTTCATCAGGAAAGCGATGCTTACAGAAAATGCCTGTAGGATAATCAGGCAGTAACTTCACTGCTGCACTGTTAAGACAAACACAACTGAGAACATCATCTATGGAATTTGTTGGATTGTGAAACTTGCTCTTTGAAAAGGAAACATCACATAATAATCAGAGAACAAGTGGCAATTTCTGGTGATTTTGTATTCTCCTGAGCCTGGGATTATGAATTCCCCCTCCTCACTTAAATTCCAATCCTCCACTTAGAATTGTAAGGAACCTGACTGAATTGTACTAAAAAGCCTAAATCACTTTTATTTCTTGTGTCATTTAGCCAGAATGAATACCACTTAGTCTCTTCTCTAAGAACATGCGTGTACACACACACACACACACACACACATACTTCTACAGCACAGTGTTCCACTGGCCGAAAAAGAAAATCAATACACATTTAGCAAATATTTGAGCTGCATTTATGTAAGCAATTCCTTCACAAAAAACAAATTCCAACCATAGCCATTTCAAGGACCCTAAAGGACAGGAGACACAGTACTTTCAAACTGCGGTTATAAATGGAGAACTTTTTTTTCTAGATAAAACCCCCAAGCCAATACTCTTTTGTATCAAACTTTCTCCCTCTGTTTCTCATACCTGACTCCAAACCACCTCATTCTTCAGTGCTGTTTATTAAAGATATACCACTTTCTGTAATAAAGACTGCCCTAATAGCTCCTCTTTGTAGGACTACTAGGAAAAACTGAAGGTGTTTTATTTTTAAGGTCATTCAGTCACATAGCTAGCACCTGAGAAGGTTTAACTTATATCTGCATAAGAACAGCATCCCACAAAACGTGAAAGAAAATGGTAGTCATTGGTTCACACGTCTTTTTAAAGGCATGGTGGCTACCTGGTCCACTGGAATCTCAACTTGAGTGTCTTCATCTTCTTGGACTTCAGCTGCCCCCCGCGTTTCTGATCTCTCCTCTCCAGCTTTGAAAACGCCTTCATCTATAATTTGAGACAAACACACAGCGAAAATCAAAATCCAATTGTGACATCATGTGGCTGAATGTTGAAATTACAATCAAATTCCTAATGATTCTTTTTTATAGGTATTCTGGTTCCCCTTGTATTGGCAAGATTTTTGTAGCCCCCAATTCTTCTAGATTTTCACTGGGAAAAGGTTCAGTGACCAAAACAAGGCTGACCCAGAAGAGCAGGGCTGTGTTCCAGCCTCCCCCTCACGCTCTGATACTGATTAAATCAACACAATCCTGCACAGATATTTAGAAGCGCAAGATTTCCCACCTAATATCTCTTTTCTCTCCTTCTAGCCATGAAGCAGTGATGATGCTTGGTGCTTGAAAATACTACTTTTAGCAATTTGCCTTTCCCAAAAGAGTGCTGTACACTGAAAATGATATATTAGAACAATTCTCTTCATTCTGAGTAACATCAAAAATATTTTTACTGCAACAGAATCAGAGCTAACTCCATATCTCACACAAATCAATCTTTTATTTTGCAGGTTTTCACAGGATTTTCACAACATATGTCTCAAAATCCTTAACTGTAAAACATAACCCAAATCTTTAAGATGTTAGGATAAGCTCCTTCAATTTGTTCTCCTATAGAAAGCGATAAGGACTGTTCTCCATATTTGAAGTCATTTCAACGTCTTCCCTCTGTCTTCTCTTCTCCAGGCCAAGTAATCAAAGAATCACAGGACCATTTGTCTTTCTGTCTATCTGTTTGCCTCAGGACAGGTCTAATGCTTCAGTCATTCTCACGGATGTTTTCTCTGCCTAGTCATTTAAAATCTCCAGGGATGGAGATCCCACCTCCTTCTCTGATAATCTATCACAGCATATGATTACCCTTACAGTCTAGAAAATATTTTCATCTTTTGTCTTAAAACCCCTTCTACTTCTCAGATGGAAACTTCTCTCTCAGAGCACAAATATTTAACACATTCCACATGATAATATTTCATATTGTCCAAGTTGTGAAATCACTCTTCATAAAGCATAAAATACAACTTTACATTTGCTGAGGCTCAATTGTATGTGAGACACAGTAGGAGCCAATATGGCCATATAAGATATAAATGAGATTTAGATTTCTTTCAAGTTGCTTACAGACTAATGAGCAGATAGAAATATATACACATCATCAATAAAGTGCCCTGATGCAAAAGGAATAAGGTCTATAATAGAGCCCTGTGGAAGCTTAGGAGGTATGGCCAAGTGAAAAAGGAAGAAAGGAAGGGAGAGAGGAAATATAACCAAACTCAAGTCCTTCTCATTTCTCCTAGAGAAACCATTTTCCTTTTTAATTACTTCTCTACTATCCTTTTTAAAAACCAGGAATAACAGAGCTGCCCTCAAAGCTGCTTAGACATGTTAGATTAATTCACATAGATTAATTCATTTTTTATTGAAGTATAGTTAATTTACAATGGTTTGTTAGTTTCAAGTATACAACAAAGTGATCCAGTTACACACACACACACATACACACACACACACACACATATTCTTATCCATATTTTTCTATTGTAGGTTATTATAATGTATTAAATATAATCCCCTGTGCTATACATTACGTCCCTGTTGTTTATCTATTTTATATATCAGTTCATTTCAGCCACTCAATCGTGTCTGACTCTTTGGGACCCCATGGACTACAGCACTCTAGGTTTCCCAGTCCATCACCAACTCCCAGAGCTTGCTCAAACTCATGGCCATCAAATCAGTGATCTCATCCAACCATCTCATCCTCTGTCATCCCCTTCTCCTCTTGCCTTCAATCTTTCCCATCATTAGGGTCTTTTCTAAAGAATCAGTTCTTCTCATCAGGTGGCCAAAGTATAGGAGCTTCAGTTTCAGCATCAGTCCTTCCAATAAATATTCAGGATGATTTCCTTTAGGATGGACTGGTTTGATCTCCTTGCAGTGATCAATACTATTTTATATATAGTAGCATATATGTGCTAATCTCAAACTCCTAATTTATCTCCCCCTACCCAGTTGCTATCCTCTTTGGCAAGCATAAGTTTGCTGTTTGTGTGTGTGTGTGTGTCTGTGAATCTGTTTCTGTTTCGTAAATAAATTCATTTGGATCACATTTTAGATTCCACATATAAGTGATATCATGTGATATTTGTCTTTCCCTGTCTGAGTTAATTGGTCTAATGGTTATGTCCTGACTCCATTGAATCTTATGACTGAAATGTGGATCCAAAATGAAATTGCAGCTCAGCATATCAGAAGAAAGAATACAGAAAAACAAAACAGAAAATGTGGTGATGTTTTCATGTACTGATGTTTAGCTTGGAGTAAATGCAGAAAGTTTTGGTCACAAGCTCAACAAAGTGATTCTTGAGCTAAGAAAAGTACAGGGAAGGACACTCCAAGGGGCAAGGAAAATAGCTTATAATTATTCTGTCCGAAAAGAAGAGAAGTGAAAGGGAGTAATCCAAGTCTATAAAATCGGAGTCAACAAGAAGAGGGTAAGTGGATATTTGTCTCTCCATCAAATTCTGGAACATGAAACTCAGCAAAATAATAAACATTACATTGATGGTAGAAGACATTAATTAAATGATAGAAAAATAAATTCCCCTGTACTCACATGTGGAGTTCATAATTCTGAGAACGTGTAGAGGCAGAATAAACTAATTTCAAACAGGGCTGCACATTTTATCAAACGTTATCTCCAAAATAGTTGAAAAAGGAAAATTCAGTGTGTTTGACATTCCTTTCTGCCTTCTGAATTACTTTAAAAGACAACAATCATAGTAATCCACACAATGTCCTTTAAAGACAGATGCTGGTCCCGGTAGACTATGACCTATGTCTGTGACTTTTGGGGATGATATATTTGCATCTGAGTGTTGTACTTGCTTTCAAAGAGACCACAAAGAGAAACCTACAGATACTAAAGAAATATATTGTTGGTGCTCACATTCATTGAAATGTTTAACTGTATCCGAGCAGAGCTCTGGACGGCTTGCAGATGTGTTTTAGGAAAAACATTTCACAGGAGAAGAAGAATGAAATCAATAATAACAAATAACGTGGAAAGGGCACTGGAATGGAAAAATGGCAGCCATGAGGACAGAAACAGCAAGTAGCCAAGTCAGCAAAGCTCAGCATTGTGTACAGTGACAAAAACACAGAACACAAAGGTAAAAGCGTTTGGTTGAGGGGTGGCGTAGGATTTGTTCCTCACCGAAAGGAGATGTGCAAGCCACCTCCTTCAGTAGCACGGAGCAAGAAAGGAAGGCTGGAAATAAATAAACAGTGATGGAAAAAGGAACAGCGAGAAAGTTACTTTATGATAAGAAAAAGGACTTGAATTTTTATTAAAAATGTATGAAATTTAAAATAGAGGAATACGAACTTCTAGTAGAAATTTTTTAAATAGCAATTTTTGATTATAAATTATTTAATATGCATGCATGCATTTTAGAAAACTTGGGAGATGAAGAAAATAAACATCCCATGACCCAGAGATTCTCTCCTCTACCTCTCACATGTTCACACACACACACACACACACACACACTCATAAAACTGAGATCCTAATGTATATATAATTTCAAAAGACTTTTTTTACTTTAAAACCATGTCATGAGCATTTCTCATGTCAGTAAATGTTATTAGAACACATAATAAATTGATGGGTCCATACTGTAATTAATGGATGATGAACCTGGATTCTTGCATATTCCCATACTTAGAAAAGAAATAAAACCATTAACTAAGCTATCTGTTCCTCAAAAATAGCACTGACCTTCTACCAAGATGAGTGTTGGATTGAACATACCCCTTTGTCAAAATCACATATGTACTGGCCTCCCCCTTTACCACTTCAGAACAGTTCTCAAAGCTCTCAGAGACTACCTCCCAGGTTAAAATCCTCAGACTGGCTGAAATAAAATTCTCCACTACTTTCTTAGACTGACTACTGACTAATTTTTTTCACTGAAACCACTACGTTTTTTTTTTTTTTACATGAACATACCTGTGATAAAGTTTAATTCCTATCAATAAATTAGGCACAAGAGAATATCTGAATTTCCAGCAACCACTCTTCTTTTTTTAATATTTTATTTTTATCTATTGATTTGGCTACACCAGGTCTTAGTTGTGGCATGCAAGATCTTTCGTTGCAGCATGTGGGATCTAGTTCCCGGACCAAGGATTGAACCCAGCCCCCTGCATTGGGAACACGGTTGTCTTAGCCACTGGACCACTAGGCAAGTCCCCGGCATCACTACTCTCGCACTTTGGGGCCACTATTAAGTAAGATAAGGGTTCCTTCGAACACAAGCACTGCAAATACCTCTACAGCCCATCTGGTAATCAAGAGGGTTACTGAAGTGTTTAAAGAGTGGGATAAGCTGGACAATGGGCTGATTCACCTCCTGGGCAGGAAGAGGCAGGAGGGCGTGAGATTTCATCGTGCTTCTCACAACAGCATGCAATTTAAAACTTATGAATTGTTTGTTTCTGGAGTTTTTCATTTAATATTTTCCAATCATAGTTGACTGTGGGTGACTAAAACTGCAGAAAGCAAAACCACAGATAAAGGGAAACTACTGTACTTCATTCAGGGCCAAACCGGATGTTCAAAAATATGACAAACATTCATGATGAGTGTTCAAAGGCATGTGAATGTTCAAGGTGAAAGTTCAAGGGCAGCCCTGAAAACTAGAAAATTAAAAATAACACCAAAGAATTGCCAACAAGGCCAAAATACAATGGTAAAGAATTAGAATGATACAGTATGTTCCCTTTCTGTCAGTACCACAGTAAACGAGATGGGGAGGATAAGTTGGGAGATTGGGACTGACATACACACACTACTATAGATATACACATATATACATAATAGATAATTAATAAGAACCTACTTATAGCACAGGGAACTATACTTAATACTCTTAATGATCTATATGCAAAAAGAACCTAAAAAAAAAAAGTGAGTATGTGTTTAACTGATTTACCCAAGACTAACATATAATACTGTAAATCAAATATACTCCAATAAAAATGAATTTGAAAAAAAGAAAATCACAAAAAAAGGCTACTAAACACACACCCCATGGAAGAAGGCAAACATAAAACATTAAAAACTTAAAACACCTGCTTGCAAGGATAGATAACCCAAGAAATTTAAAATTTTTGCGAAAATATTAAGTGTTTCATCAAGGGCAATATTATACAAGCACTTCAAAACCTAACTACTTTTCCTTTATTATGACTGCTCATTTAAACTTGCACAGTAAAGTTAGATCATAATGGCAACCATTATGTGCAATGATCGTATAGGTATTGCTACCAATAGTTCAGATGTCCTAACCACAACTCATTAAGGGTAGGTGCTACCTAGGGTCGGTTCAGTGGTAAAGAATTTGCCTCCCAATGCAGAAGATGTAGTTTCTATCCCTGGGTTGAGAAGATATCCTGGTATCCTGGAGAAGGAAATGGCAAGCCACTCCAGTATTCTTGCCTCTTGCCTGGAAAATTCCATGGACAGAGGGGCCTGGCGGGCTACACTGCATGGGGTCGCAGAGACATGCCTGAGAGACTGAGTATACAACCTACCAAGAGGAAGGGGTTTAGCCTCTAATGGGACACACAATTACTTTTATTGTCCCTCAGATTTACATAAAAACAGAAATTTAGTCTTATTCCATCCCAATATCAACAAGTGCCCCTTTTTGTCATATATCGCCTGCCTGTGAAATTTTGGTGCACCAATAATCATCTTAGCCACATTCAAGATTTCTTCTAACCCTTATCACAAGCTTTAACATAATTTTCAACTGCTCGTGTGCCAAAGACTCTAATCTATATCAGCCTCTTCATGGATCCCCAAGTTCATATATCCAATTACCTAACTTGACAACTCACCTTGGATGTCTAATGGGCATCTCAACCTTAACATGGTCATAAGAGAACTCTGGGTCCCGAGCCTAAACTGTTCATCCTCTATATTCCTCATCCCATAACACAGCACCACCACTCAATCCCAAACCTGGGAATTCTCATTTCCATCTTGCTTTCACTCCCTATATCCATTCCATTCTAGCCCTGTCAATTCAATCCTTTTAAATACACCCCAAATATGTGAATACTATTTCCAGCTCCACTATCAACTTGGTTCAATCACCACTATCAGTTGGAGGGGCTATTATAACAGCTTGCAAAGTAGCAACCCTCTGCTTCTACTCTTGATTTCCTCTAGATTGTTCTCCACACAATATTCAAGTAATATTAACAGATGATCAAAATTACTAAGAAACTCTCTAATACTTTCCAGCATGCACAGAATCCAGGTTCCTTACCATGGTTTACAGAGATGTAATCTGGTCCTGAACTCCCTTTTAGACCACATTTCATACCAGTTTCTCTTTGCCCATTAAATTCCAGGTACATTTTGTTTCTCCAACAGCAAACTCATTGCTACCTTATGCCTTTGTTGTTTTTACACCTTCTACCTGGAATGCTTTTCCCTCCCTTTTTCCATGATTAGCTGTTCCTTCTCATTCAGATCTCAGGAAACCTGCCTTGTTCCAATTCAAGTCATTCACCATAATGCTCAGTTTTAACTCTCTCACTAGCATTTATTACTAGCTGGTATTTTTCTTGCTTATTTGGTGTCTTAGTGTTTCTCAGTCTCCACCAAAGTGTTGGCTCCAAGAGAGCAGGTACCACACCCTACTGTTCACGGTTCTGTACCTAGCGTAGAAGACAGCTTGACACACAGGAGTTGAAAAGGTGTTTGTTGAAAGAATGAAGAGCAAGCACTCAAAAATATTTGCTGCATGGAGACAGAATATAAAGACAGTACAATGTAAAAGCCACTGCTGCTGCTGCTGCTAAGTCGCTTCAGTCGTGTCCGACTCTGTGTGACCCCATAGACGGCAGCCCACCAGGCTCCGCCATCCCTGGGATTCTCCAGGCAAGAGCACTGGAGTGGGTCTCCATTTCCTTCTCCAATGCATGAAAGTGAAAAGTGAAAGTGAAGTCGCTCAGTCGTGTCCAACTCTTAGCAACCCCATGGACTGCAGTGCACCAGGCTCCTCCATCCATGGGATTTTCCAGGCAAGAGTACTGGAGTGGGGTGCCATTGCCTTCTCCGTGCAGATAGAATAACCGTTGCTAATTAGCTGATCTTGAGATGGGGAGATTATCCTAGATTATTCTTGTGGACCCAGTGTCATCACAAAGGTCCTTGGAAATGAAGGAGAGTGGCAGGGAGATCAGTGTCAGGTGAAGGACCACGGGGCCACTGCTGGCCTGGAAGATGGAAAGAGGCCATCAACCAGGGAATTGCAGGCAACCCCTCAAAACCAGCAAAGGGCAAGAGTAGAAAGTCTCCTCGTAGAGACTCGAGAAGGACTAAGCCCTTGCCCACGCCGTGATTACAGCCCAGTGAGGACCATTTTGGAAACTCTGAGCTCCAGAATGGTAAGATGATAAGTTTGTATGTTGTTTCAAGCCACCACGTTTGTGGTAATATGTTACAGCTGTAACAGGCAACTAATACACCAACTGCTCAAAACTAATGATCTGGAAAGAATAGCGGGGGCAAGAGCTTTCACAAATCAGCTTTCTGACTCCTGCAGACACCTGCTGAGGGAGGGCAGACACCCCGTTCCTCCTGCTCTGAAGGCACTGGTTAAAAAACCTCCTGCAAGTGTGCAGCCTTGTTTTCCTTCTCTGTTATTACCTCCATTTCTCACTCCCCTACAATGTACAAAAAAACACCCACCCCAAGATACCCACACATCTGCCAGAAAGGAGAAAAGGGATTCGATTTTTTTAAAAGTCCTCCCCTACCCTAAAATCTTCATTATAAAAGCCATTTGCTAACAAACTAAAGAGCGAGGATAAATTTGATACACAATACTGCTTCCATTCAATTACTACACTGAGGATCAAATTCAATGCTTGGATGCACACTACACCGAAATTCAGCTCTAATCTTTTTCCTTTGAATCATGAATAGACATTTTAGTGTATATTACACAGCAAAGCAATAACAAACACTCTAGTAAAAATAAAAATGCTCCTCAATTATTTTTCACTTATCCCTTATGAATTTTATTGCCTAAAAAATGAAAGCAGAGCTGCTGAGGTAGGGCAGTCATGACATCATCATGTAGTTTGTAATAAATACAAACCTGTTTCCCCTACAGAAACGGGATACAAATGCCTATGCATTTTTAGCCTTTCCACAACTACAATGGCAGAAATGAAAGCATTGCCTTATTTCAGTGCATCAGTATTTAGTTTAGTAACATTACAGAATTTTAATATGTTAAAACTGTCAATGTTAAGTAAGAAAAGTGGCCAAATAACGAATGATACGTTCATGTAATTGGTGATAATCAGTATTTAAGCCCAATAATCTTGTTTAAGGCTCCTCTCAGTGGTAAAGAATCCACCTGTAATGCGGGTTCAATGCCTGGGTTGAGAAGACCCCCTGGAGTAGGAAATGGCAACCCACTCCAGTATTCTTGCCTGGGAAGTCTCCTGGACAGAGGAGCAGTCCATGGTGTCAGGAGAGAGTCAGACACGACTTGGCAACTAAATAACAACTAAAATCTTGTTTAAAGGATACTTTCTCACCAGATTTATGAAAAATTCTTTTAAAATCATATTATAAACTATAATTGAATGTGTTCAGTATTTGAAACTGATACTTCCCTGGTAGCTCAGACGGTAAAGCGTCTGTCTACGATGCAGGAGACCTGGGTTCAATCCCTGGGTCGGGAAGATCCCCTGGAGAAGGAAATGGCAATCCACTCCAGTACTATTGCCTAGAAAATCCCATGGACAGAAGAGTCTGGTAGGCTACAGTCCATGGGGTTGCAAAGAGTCAGACATGACTGAGTGACTTCACTCACTCACTCAGAACTTATCAGGACAGAAAAAAAGAAAAATAACAGAATAATGGCCAGTTTTAAATAGTTTCTGGAAATACAAGATATCTATTAAGTGGAAGCTCTATATGTAAATAAGAAAGTTTAGTGCGACCATAAACATTTTACCATGCTTTACTACAGAGACTTTCTCATAAAAATATTAAATTAACTATAAAGTATTAACTTTAAAAAGCAGCTCATTAAACCCAGTAAATTGCTGGGAAAAAAATGTGAGCAGCAAGGAGTTTATGGCTTTCAGTATATAAGATAATATTCTAAGAAGGGAAAAGTACACAGCTCTGTTTATAAGGAAAATCATGCTGTCTTTATCTGTGTCATCAATCACTAGAGGCAGAATTCGAAGTAAAATTGGTAAGAAGGTGACACCCAAATAATGTTCATCAGCTAATATGGTTAATGTGAACTATACTCATATGTGAAATATTTAATTTCCAATAAAACCCTTCCCAGGTCCAGACTGTGGTCATCACAACATCTTAATGAAATTCAAAGAAACCACTTTTGGAAAGTGGACCCCACATGAAGTTTAGCAAGCAGTGACTTTGAGAAGAGGGATTCCCATGTGATAACACTTCCTGATGAAGAGGGTACTGGCCAGCCCTTCTCTGATCCTCATAACAACTTGTACAATATCTCCTTTATAGTGCTCCCCTGAATTAAAGTTTATTATCATCAAGCAGAATGAAAAACTAATCAAGTAACAGCTAATGTTCTGAGTACATCTAATTTAGTACAGCCATATAACCTGAATGTTTTTTAATCACTAATCTTCCCCATATGTTTCATTATGACCCATAAACTCAAATGGAAACTCTTTACAGGAACAAGAATATCACAAGTGAGTGATATTTTTCTTTGGAAATTTAGAATATTATATGAAAATAACTTTATCCATCCACTTAAATAGGCTAAGTTTTCTTAACTGCAGCTTGTATGGTATCTGGCTTCTTTCTGTGTTCTGACTCCTACTCTAGATATTACCATCTGTTATGCAATTGATGTTTAAATTTGACTATTAACTCTTTGCATAGACTTAATCTTAACCATTTTGATTATTTTACCTTGACTTTAAATGGGGATAACAAAATTTGCTAAGTGTAGGCAGAAAATAAAAGTAGTATTATTACCATTGATTTCCCCAGATCAAAGGTAATTTTATTCTTATCCCTTCATTTCTATTTTATTCTTTTTAGATGTTTTAGATTTTCATCAAAATCAGCAATATTCAAAGAACAAAGGATAAAACATACATATATATAAAATATTATAATCCATGACAAAATTATTTTATAATCTATATCAATTTTGATATACTTTATAAAGTTTGTAAAGTTTTACTTTATAACAGATACATGGATCTGAGAAAAATAAAATACTTCTGAGTTGGCTTACCTAAGCCAACAAGTATATATAGCTTTCATTTTTTCATTTCTAATTTTGTAATCATATAAAAATTACACTGCAAATTAGTTTTAGTTTATCAGAATAATTGAATTGTTCCTCAATGGGTCCCAGTGACTTGAAGTTACTTAATAAGTGACTTAAAATTCACGATTCCTGTTCTTAATTCTGGCTAATCCAACTACCTCCAAATGACCTTGTGTATTTTAGTCTGTAAAAGAGCTACCCATACTCAAGTTACTTCTCTACCATAGAAAATGTATCATGGTGATGGTTCAATTGCTAAGTCGTATTTGACTCTTTGTGACCCCATGGACTGCAGCACACCAGGCTCCCCTGTCCTTCACTATCTCCCAGCATGAATATGCTTAAATTCATGTCCTTTAACTCAGTGATGCTATCTAACCATCTCATCCTCTGCTGCCCCCTTATCCTTTTGCCTTCAGTATTTCCCACCATCAAGGTCTTTTCCAATGAGTTAGCTCTTCGCATCAAGTGGCCAAAGTATAGGAGGTTCAGCATCGGTCCTTCCAATGAATATTCAGGGTTGATTTCCTTTAGGACTGATGGATTTGACCTCCTTGCAGTCCAAGAAATTGTCAAAAGTCTTCTCCAACATCACCATTCGAAAGCATCAATTCTTCGGCATTCAGCCTTCTTTACCATCCAACTCTCACATCCGTACATGACAACTGGAAAATCCATAGCTTTGACTATACCTTAGGTTTGACTATCATGGTAATAAATAGCATACTTGCATATAACAGAAAGAGGCTTATTGTCTAGTAGGAAATTTAAATGGAAAAATCAGTAGACTAGAATGATAACGTAACTAGTGCTACATAGACTGCTAAATATGCATAGAGGGGACTCCCCTGGTGGTCCAGTGGTTAAGACTCCAAGCTTCCAAAGCAAGGGGCATGGGTTTGACCCCTGGTCAGGGAATTAAGATCCCACAAGCTGCAAGGAGTAGCCAAAAAGAGGAAAGCTATGGGTAAAGTGAAAGTCAACTGCAAAGGAGTAGTCAGTATTAAAGAGTGTCCTCCAGCTTTGGCATCGCAATGATCTGGTCAACTATGTGAAAGTACTTTTCAGTTCAGTCGCTCAGTCGCATCTGACTCTTTGCAACTCCATGGACTGCAGCACACCAGGCCTCCCTGTCCATCACCAACTCCCAGAATTTACCCAAACTCATGTCCATTCAGTCAGTGATTCCATCCAACCATCTCATCCTCTGTCATCCCCTTCTCCTCCTGCCTTCAATCTCTCACAGCATCAGGGTCTTTTCAAATGAGTCAGTTCTTCGCGTCAGGTAGCCAAAGTATTGGAGTTTCAGCTACAACACCATCCTTCCAATGAACACTCATGTCTGATTTCCTTTAGGATTGACTGGTTGGATCTCCTTGCAGTCCAAGGGACTCTCAAAAGTCTTCTCCAACACCACAGTTCAAAAGCATCAATTCTTTGGCACTCAGCTTTCTTCACAGTCCAACTCTCACATCCATACATGACTACTGGAAGAACGATAGCCTTGAGTAGATGGTCCTTTGTTGGCAAAATAATGTCTCCGTTTTTTAGCAGAACATAAAAATCAGATTATATTGGGATGCAGAATAAAAGAGTATGCCTATCAGAGAACAAGGGCAATATGAACCACTCTTGGAAGATGATGAGCTATGAACTAGAGAAGAGAGATCATAGTCATAAATCCTAACTCAGAGGCCTGATGCCACAGAGTTAGTAAGGGCTGAACAGGGTTAAATCCCACTTCTTCTGACTCCTGCCTTCCAAAGAATTTGTCACAGATGTCAGCACCATAAAGTTGTTGCTAAACCTACGTCCCTAATGCACAAGCATGTCTAATGAAATCCAAGCCTTCTTGCAGGAACCCAAACAATCCCCATTCACCCGTGGCCAAGTAAAACCCAAACGGATCATCTTCATGTTAATAATATAAATGCAGCTGGAATTGTATTTCATGAAAATACCATTTTTACTATACAGACATTTATTGGAGTTTTAACCTTAGCCAAAAATCCTAAAAGGATTAAAACATGACAGGCTGGCTGTAGGTTGTAAGGGATATGGGGAGAGAAGCCCATAGGCATCAACCATCCCAGGAAACAAGTCACCTTCAACTGGCATGCCTGAGTGAAAGCATTCTATTTAACACTAGCGTGGTCATTCAGAATCATTTCAGACAAAGAAATTAAAACTCCTTAGCTTCAGGAGACCACTAAGAATTCATGCAAGGAATCTAAAAACCAAGAGAAACAAGAACTGTAAATTTTCAAACTCTCATCTGCAGTTGATCGACTTAAGGTGGAAGACTGAGATCCTGCTTCTAAAAATTGTTCCCAAATTACATATACACCATATAATTAATGGATTAAAACCTAGCTCAGATATGCAAATAAAAATGAACTGAACTGAATTTCCTTTTTTAAAAAGTTGGTTATTAATCCCAATTATTTCTAAATTACAGTTTTAATCATCTAAGGCCCTAACATTCACTTTCCACTTACTAGCAATAGTATGCTTTAAAATACTATGCTTAAAAACACCAATCCTCCTAGAAGTGTAAAGTAAGTATAATATCACCACTTTCAAAGCTAACCTAATCCAGAGATGGGTGCTAGTGATGCTGTGAACTGTGGTCCTCACTCAGGGTCGTGACATGTACTGCGAATGTGCAAATCAGTGCAAATTAGTCTTCCAGAAAAAAAGAACGTGGATCAAATCTAATTGACACAGGTAATAGATCTGCATTATTCTTTCAACCTGAGTGAGGCTGTTTTCAGTTTAACCCAGCATTTTACAGGTTTATATGCTTCCATTTGCTTTAGAGAATCAAAGTGAGATCTCTTTAAATGCTTGGCATTTCAGGTGTTTTTATCTGTTCCTCAGCAATTTTTGAAGAGGAAGATAAATTGTTATTAGAGCTGATGCTTTGCTAAAGATATAACTTAGCTTTGATTGGTAGCTAATCTTCCATCTTAACATAAAATGGGAAGTTAAAATATACCCAGTTTAGCATATCTTTGAAGACACATGCAGTCTACAACTCAAGGAACTGCTGTTAATAAATGGTAGATAAAAACAAATTTTTGCATATATTTTTCTCTGCAATATCTACTGTGTCCTGAATTTTATTTAAAACAGCCTGAGATAAATTCATTGAAATGAGTCTGTTGAACTCCATGTTAAGATGATTATCTAGCCACAAGTATGTCCATATATCATGTACAAATTTGTATCAGCAACTGATAGACCATCAGATATAAAGTGACCATATATCAACTTAGTACCAAATTTGAGAGAATCAAGGAAACATAAAATGCCCAACCATCAATGGGAAGAGAGCTAAACAGCCTCAATTAATAATGAGAAATATGAAAATTAGCTACAAAGTAGTACTATTTATTATGAAACTATCAAGGAACAAAATTCAAAACAGATCAAAACGAATCAGCCAGTGTTTTGCTCACTTTGATTTGATGTTGTTCTGACAACGGGTATTGACTAAATACCCACCAGATTCTGCACTCTTTTCATTTAATCTTGTGACTTAGGGATTTAGTTTGGGTCTATAACAAAAATCAATGTATGCTGTATGTTTGCAAAGATAGAAAACATTCTCCTCTAGCATTTTAACCTATGATTGAAGTTTATCATCTAAGAATTTCACTCCAAAAGGAATAATTCTGGTCCCTTAAGCTAAGGAATGGTATCTTTCAGACATACTTGCTTTTTTTTATTAAACTGGTAATTGACAAATACCAATCATCCACTTGTTTTAATCTTGGAGAGAAGGAACAGAAATAAAGTAATCTTTCATTGAGTTTTTCATTACATTTAATTTTTAAGTATTTTCATTGCATTAAGGCTGGTAAGAATTAACTTTCATTTGATTATTATAATATTTCACATTTGTGCAGTCAAGATAAAACACAAAGATTGGTAAACCTAAGATAGTATCTATTTTAGGATGAGCAGAGATGTTTACTGTTCAATAAAGAAACTTCTTCTTCTTCAGCATTTACCTAGAGCAAGATGCAAATTAATAATAATGGCAACAATATTAATGGTGATGATCAGCTAATAATTATTGGATGCTTATTATATGACATTCATCATGCTAAGCATATTACATGTAATAACTCATTTAATACCAAAGCAGCTTTATGAAGTAATTACTAATATTTCCTGCATTTTATATATGAAAAACAGAAGTCCTCTAAAGGTTGTAGGCAGCGAGCAGTGAAGCAGGATTCAGACCTGGCAATCTGACACTAGAGTCTATGTTTTTAATGGCGGGTTTCTCAATCTACCGATCATGGCTCATTAGTAAATTGTGACATCAATGTAATGTGCTGCAACTATGTTTTCTTTTAATAAGATAGAAGAAAACAGAAAATATATTGTCAGCTTCATGGGCTTGTGATCTATACTGTCTCATAAGGCCCCATTCTATGAAAAGCCTCCAACTTGGCTTAATGATCTGCGGCCAGCATCTTGAAACTCTGAATAATTTTATTTTTGAAGGGAAGTCCAATGAGACAATGCAGCACGTTCATGAGGAGAGGATGCATGCACGATATGTGTGCCCATGGTTCCCTGTCTTAGGAGATGCCCGGTGAGTACAGAACTCAGGTGGACCCAGGATGCATGGGCAACTGTCAAGACCCAAAGTAAATACAGGATAAGCACATTATGTCTGTATCCAAGAAAGGTGTGGTGGGACCACACTTTCCAATAAAACCAGAACTTGCTTCCAAAGAAGAAAGAAGGCAATGGCCTTCTAAGAAATAAGAATGATCGAGGATAATCCTATCCTACTCTTTCTTACTCATGTTACTTTCCTGTAGTAGTCAATCGCTTCTGCTGAAAATGACATAGAAGGAAAGAGAAACATAAGGCAACCCAGAGTCCTGTTCTTTTCAGTCCTTCCTTACTCATCAGTACCCTTAAGGTAGAGAGCGTTATAGAATGTGCATATTAAAAATGAAACAAATAGTTGTGTTAGTTTTATACAGTACTTCCACTGTTCTGATAAGAACAAAGTGCACAGGCAAGTATGAGCTAAGAAATACAAATTGTACAATTTTGGTGTTTTCATATATGAGCTAAGTGATCTTATACTATAACATTCTGGCATTGCAGGTTATAAAGACAAATGGTACAATTCATCTTAATAATTTAAGCATCTAATTTAATTTTTCTTTACTTAGAATGACAACAAAAGCAGAATAAACAAAACATCGTGACAAACTGAGAAAGAAAGAGACCATGGAAGAAAGGAAAAAGTATATATTTAAGTACATTTAACAGCACCTTTTTCCTACATTTTAAACAAAAGGTCCCACATTTTTATTCGGCATAAGACCCTGCAAATTATAGCGTCAGCCCTGTGCAGTACACATACCGGGGTAACCACTGTTTCACAAAACTTTTATTTCCTGAAACAAATATACACAAGCAATATGCAGGGCTTCACTGGTGGCTCAGTGGTAGAGAATCTGCCTGCCAATGCAGGAGGTGCGGGTTTGATCCCTGGGTCGGGAAGATCCCCTGGGGTAGGAAACGGCAACCCACTCCAGTATTATTGCCTGGAAAATCTCATGAACAGAGAAGCCTGGCGGGCTACAGTCCATTGGGTCGCAAAACAATCAGACACAATTTAGTGACAAAACAATATATGCAGGTGTACTGTCTCATGATGTAAAAAAATTTTTTTTTCATATGATGAGTCGAAGAGAGTTTAAAAAAATCACTTCACTACACTGGAGAAAATAAAGGCATAAAAGCGCTCACTTCTTGCCACCCTGGAAGATAATCCACTTAACGAGGACAATGTAGTTACCTGAATTCCTGCTCCCTGTTATGTTCTGTTTCAAATCTAAACTCCTCCGTTCAATTCCTGAAGACCCTCATAATTAGGACTGACTTTCCTACTGACTTTCCATAGCTCTTCAACTTGACCCCTCAACCCCAGGGGAACATGATGGCGCTCACTTCCCTGTACTCTTCACTTCCCGGTCTCTATTCAAGCAGTCTCCTCCCAGCCACAGCCCCGGCCCATCCTTCCTTCCCCCAGTGTCTTTGTCTTTCGCGTGTTTGAAATTTTTATACTTACTTCCTGTACCGTAATGGTACCACATTATGGACAATTCAGATGTTGCCCCAGAAAAGATATGAGATTATCTCGTACTCATTCCTCCCACATCCCATGACATTCAAAGTGGTTGGGCTGCATACAGCACTCAGTATAGAGCCAGGAGACGGAGAAACAAAACACAGTTTTTTTGAACATCTGCTAAATATGCTAACCACTCTCCCCATGACTACCCTGTGAAGTAGGTGTCTGTGGATGACTTTACAGATGAAGAACCTGAGGTTTCAATAACTTGCCCAACTTTCATAGAACTAGGACCAAGGCCTAAGCTTCTCCCAAGCTTCTGCCTTTTAAATGGTACCTTGGAAAAAGCATCGCCAATATTAAGGTAATGAACAACAAATCATGCTAATTAGACCAAACCTGAGCAAATTCTTTATAAGTCACAGGGAAGAGCTGTTTTTGTTTGTTTGTTTGTTTTTTGAACTTTAAGGCTGCCTTCTAAGTTATGGATGAAAAAAAGGCAAATTCAAATTTGAAAATGCAAATAGGAGGTCTGAGTGAGAAGGTGGATGGCATGTGAAGGAGGGTGAGTAGTTTTGACAAACAAGACAAAGGGAGAGAATACTCTTTTAAATAAATAAAAATTGTAGATAGTGTGAGGATTTAAACTCTGGAAGAATAACAGAGAACTGTCAATTTTTAAAAATTGATGGCTCAGGCATAGAGCACGAGGCATGAGCTTGAGCCTGGCATATGCCGTGGAGGGAGCTGGAGAAAGAAAAATGTTTTATCTGTTTTGTTTCATGAATGGAAAGTAGAGGACTCTATCTGTGAGCTTTTCTTTAAAATCTTTAACCTACTATTGAATCTTCTAACCATCTCTTAGAATAATTTTTCTTCCAGATGAAGTAAAACAACATTTTTTCCTAACTGAGGGTTTAACTGTGAGACTCCTTCCATACAAAGCATAATTGTCAAAATAACCACAAGGTTTAATACCTGATTATATCAGAAATCTCAGTGGAAATAAAAATGTTAATGTGGGATTCGAGTGTAACAGGCATTAATACGCAGTACGAGAACATCCATAACGATTTTATTCTTAGCTCAAAAGTGAAAAGCAACAGATTTAATTTCAGCGTTAAAGAAATTCTGAAAACCAACTGTTTCCTTAGATGTTCCTGAAGCTTCTGTATATTCTTTCTCATTAAAAGGAGAGCTGAGATCCCTATAAAATAACAGTACATCCATAAGGCAGTGGAATCAACTAGAATACAAATAAAAATAATCAAAAAATCAAATCACTGTTTAAACAGTGAAGTCACAAAGTTTCACTATAATCCAAGTTATTTTTATTTCCAATAATATTTGCTTATTTGGATATATTTTCTTTTGGGAGGAGCAAAAGCTAAGCTTTCATGAAAAAAAAAAGGACTGATTAAAATGTATATTTTCATATGAGTATGTGTGCATTAAAAAAAATCATGAGATTCTTCCACAAAAAGTCCATGGCTCAGTCCAAATGGACTGAGCACACATTAATGAAATCCACACGTGGGTATAAATGGAATCCAGCAATCCCCTATTAGAAAACTTTTGGAAAAGGCTTTTAAGCAAAGAGAGAGTTCATGATATCATTGTAATTGTGTCGAAGTGAATTGACTTCTTTATGAATGCTATTCTAAGAATATTCATACCGTCCAATTTGACATTTAAATGTGTTACACGTTGTTCTTAAGTATATTTTAGGTTGCACATTTTTAAATGAGATGATAAAACCATATGCAATGGTCTTAAGGGGCCACAAAGGAAGCAGAGACCAGGATGATATTTCTATATGCATGTGAGCTGGGGAACTCCACTCCAACAAAGACAGCTATTCACTGTTCTGTTAATTTAGCAACTGCAAAACTACCTTTTGTGTATTCAGCATCCCCTCTCACTTTCCCAATATTTTACAAAATTCATGTGGCTTGTAACAATTTTACCTTAATTTTAGAAAGGCCTTCAAATTGTCAGAGAGGGTACACACTGGCAAATTAACGATGCCATGAGTTACTTATATTTTATATACTGCATAAAGAGAACTTGTAAATAGGAGGGTTTAGCTATATGACTACCCACACACATACACACAGGCTATTATGCATGTTCTGAGACTATAGCTCTTTGGTGGACCCGAAGCTCTCTTTTTATTTTTAAGGAAATTTTGAATTCTCAGGTATTTCTAGATTTTATTTATTTATTTATTTATGGATGTGCTGGGTCTTCATTGCTGTGCAGGCTCTCTATTTGCAGCAAGAGGGGCTACTCTCCAGCTGTGGTGCATGGGCTTCTCATTGTTGTGGCTTCTCTTGCTGTGGAGCATGGGCTCCAGGGTGTATGGCCTTGCAGTTACAGCGCGTGGACTCAGCAGCTGCAGTTCCAGGGCTCTAGAGCACAAGCTCGGTAGTTGTGGTGCACGGGCTTAGTTGCTCTGTGGCATGTGGGATCTTCCCAGATCAGGGATCGAACCTGTGCCTTCTGCATTGGTAGGTGGATGCTTTACCACTGAGCCACCAGGGAAGCCTCCCTTTTCCTTTTTAATTTGACTAATTTCACCTAAATATATATTCCTCCCCAAATCCTGGCAATTTCTTGCTTTAAAATCATGTGCTCCCATTTAAACCAAAGCAGTCAAAAAAAAAGTATATCACACGAAAGCATAATGAGCAAATCTCCATACACTCCCACATAACACGGTGCAACACTGACATCCAATATTTCTGCCACATGTCTACGTCCTACAGTTCCACTTTCTCCTGCTTATAGTTTTAATCACAAATTAGCCAACAAATATTTATTCTTTGTCACCCGTGTGCTTAGCATTGTATAAGGATAAAAAGACGTTTAACATGTAATACTTTCCCAATAATGGATATGTACTAATTGGAAGTGGATATCCACTAACTGACAAACTTTGGTTGATACCTGCCCCCCACCCACTTTGATCCTGGTATAAGGCCAGCATTCAGGACACAAAGATGAACAAAGGAACGTCCCTGCCCTAGAACAGATCATGTTCACGATTAATAGCATTTTATATAACAGGTACCATAATGAAGGTCTGTGCAAAGGGCAAACAGTACCCTAAAAAAAGAGTGCTTATATCTGGGACTTCCCTGGTGGTCCAGCGGTTAAGAATCCACCTTGCAATGCAGGAGACATGGATTCAACCCCTGATCCAGGAACTAGGATCCCACACGCCACAAGGCAACTAAGCCCTCGCAATGCAGGGCACGACTAAGACCTGAAACAGCCAAATAAATAAAAAATAAATAATGTTTTTTAAAAAATAGGAATGTTTATTTCTGACTGAGGGCTCAATGAAGGTTTGACAGAGACTAAAATCTAAGCAGACTCTCGCAAGGCACTTAGGATCCCAGTGGCTGAACCATCCTTATTTGAGTACAAGCCAAGAAGATGAGAGCAGACCCAACAGGACTTATAAGCTTGTGAAAGAGACAGGGTGGACTCTGGTGAGCAAGAGCCACCAAAGTTTCTAAGATAGAGTCCTGATCCTCTCTGCACTTCAGATGCTAACTTGTGACTGTCAAGAAGAGCAGAAGGGAGAACAGGTCTGGAAACTGAGAACCCCTGAGATGGGACTGCTCACGGTAGAGAGGATACAACCCAGGGCAACGGCTGTCGGGGGCCAAAGGCAAAACTGATTCCAGAGATGTTAGAAACAGACCCGACAGCACCTGTGGGCTGAAGCAAGGAAGGAACCCAGCCAACAGATGACTCTGAAGTTTCTCACTTAGGCGTGTGCGGAGAATACAGGAGAAAGACATAACTGGAGGGGATCCACAAAGGGGCTCAATTTAGAACCTAATTTAAGCTTGAAAATTCTGTGACATCAGTGAAAGCATGCAGGAGGTAGCTGGGATGCAGGACTCGTGTTCCAGAGAGATGCAGATACAGAGAAAGATCCTTTGACCTAACTCTGAGGGTCACTACACTTAAAGACAGACTGTTACACAAAGGGGTTGACCTTTCCTCTCGGACTGAGAAGGAACATAGGGGTAAAGGAAAAGGCAACAGGCAGAAATCTCACCAAAGCCCACGGAAGACAGTGGAGAAGATGGCAGGGTGCCCACCACATATCAGCTTGATCTACTGATCTAATTAAGCAAAAGATAACATGGATACCTTTTTGAGAACAAACCTCTAGCTAAGATGCCAGTTTCGTGACTCAGGAAGTAACCGTGAAAGGTTAAGGTCAGTTCAAGTGAGAATTATAAAGTCTTCCCTAGAGGAAGTTGTACCACTTCCTCTAGACGCTTGGAGCATGGAAGCCATGGAAAAGAGAGATGGTGGGGCAGGACATGCCAGGCAAGAATTAAAAATAAGAACAGAGCACTGGAGGGGCAGGGATCACCAAGGCACCTAATTAAAGAGATCACTCCTCTTGGATTAATGGTGAGGGGCAGGGGGAGATGAGTACCAGTCACTTCCAAGGCTATCATGAACAGCCATGAGGGTCAAGCAGAGATGCTGGGACTGCCACTGTGCGAGGCCCTGTGGGGCTCCTGAGCACCCCATTGCTTTGATAATAGAAAACTGCCTTCATTCAGCCTCCAGGACCTTCCCTGAGGTACAATGGGCAGATTTAAGCAGTTGCTGATTATCGAAGGGAGAGGATGGAAGATCAGGGAGAAACAGTCAAGAGCAGCCTTGGGGCAAGATCCTATTTTCCTCATCAAAGGATACACACAACGGTATCTTTGAACTGTTGGGCAGATACTGAACCCCCCTCCATGCGGCAGAAGTGTTAACAATGGTATGCTGCCCACAAACACGCAGATCCTGGGCCGGCTGGACCTGAAGGTTGATGTTGCTGACTCCTACTTACCTCACCACCAACCCATCAGAAGAATGTCCACGAGCTGATCATGCCCTCTTTGGACAATTACCATAAAACTTCTCACTATCTTCCCCAAGTTGGGACACTTGGCTTTCAGGGTATTAGCCAGCTGTGTCTCCTTTACCAGGCAAAGTAATAAAGCTACTCTTTTCTACTTCATCCAAAACTCTGTCTCTGAGATTTGATTTGGCACCATGGTATAAAGTAGCTGAGCTTTCCACATCAGGACCATCCTAGGTCAAGTTGTACATCCATCCACAGTCTTGTCTACCAGTTTCTCCTTGCTCCCGCAACAGCCCCAAATGATTCTTGACAACCGTTTTCATACTAGCTCCTGTCTTGCACACTGGCCACACAAGGAAACAGAATGTCAGAATCAGCCTGCTGGCTTTGCTCTCAACACAGGCTGCAAATGACCCCTTATGCCCATTTTTCAGCTGACCCTGCCTAGCCAGTGTTTAAAGATGACTGTCCCTCGATTCATCTGGTAAACAGAAGGGTGCATTTCAAAGGTGTCCAGGGGCTCACCCTTCAGAAGTTCTCATTAACCTGACTATCGGGGTGAGAAAGAGAGATAAAAGACCTGCGCTTCCTCATCCCTTAAAAACTGCTTGAAGGTGGTGAATCTCACACCTGCTGATCTGATCTTAAAAGAGCCTTGCAATGGAAGCCCTGAGTCTTAGCTGGTTCACTTTGCTGTACAGCAGAAACTAACCTGACATTGTAAAGCAACTATACTTCAATTTAAAAAAAGAGCAAAATTTAAAAACAAAGAGTCTTGCAAGATCAGAAAGACCACTGTTCACTTTTTCTCCCAGCCTCTTCTTTCTCTTCTGTGGTTCTGCAAAAACATCCTTGTTTTAATTCGTAGGTGGAATGTTGGCAAGCTTCAATAATCTTTTGCAATTTCTACTAAACACACATAGCGGCAGATTATATGTGAATTATCAGTATCTTAAATAACTGAACCCAATGAACAGGAAGGGGTTTCACTCTTAAGTAATTAGGTGAAAATCAGTTCTGGCTTCTCTTTGGAATCTGAAAGCAGACAGGAGCAAAAGGTTGCAGTAAATTTGAAGAAACGCCTGTACCCAGCTTGGAGAAATTTACACATTGGCTTTTTAGATGAAGGCACTTTTTATAGCATTAATTGGAGATTTTAAGCAGCAGGTGGTGGTATTTCATTTTATTTTGTAAGGAAAAGTCTAACAGTTGTCAAATGGCCTGGGTAGAAGTGAATTATTTTGAGTTTTTTTCCTCGAGCTCTCTGAAATGAAGCTTTTACTGCCTGCCGTGTAATAGCCTTCTTTTGCCATGTAAATGTGGGATCAATCTAGTTTTAAACAGAAAGATTTTTCTAATGCATTCTTGGTATTTTTCAAGCTGTGATACAGCTGATAGGAGTTCTTATAAAATGTGAATTAAAGGAAATTCATATTTATAAGCTTCTGCAAGTAATTTGAGAGTGCTGACTTTTAAACATCTGCTAATGAAGAATTCCAAGAGCAGCACTGCGCACTAACTTTTAATATTCCCGTATACATCTCTTTCCCTAATCCCGGCCATGGTGGAGGAATCCTGGCTTGAGGCCTTGCCAGCGGGAATCTGTTTCCGTGAGCTCTGGTCACTGGCCTGAAGTGAGGGTCTGACTCCAGTCCCCGGAGGGAAGTCATAGTGGTCAACGCCAGGTTCAGCCATCACAGACTTCTAACATGCTCTGTGGTTCTGTCTTTGTCTTTTCATTTTCCCTGGAAGAATACTGAAAACCAGAGCACTGGGAAGGGGGAGTGTGGCCCGTACACAAAGACAAGTTTCCTTTACTCTCTCTGTATTGGTTTCCAATCGCTGCTGCAACAAACGACCCCAAACTTGATGACTTAAAACAACATAGTTTTATTATCTTACAGTTCTGAGGTCAGAGGCTGAAATGTATGTCATTGGGTTAAAAAGCAAGGTGTTAGCAGGACTGTGTTCCTTTATGCAGGTTCCAGGGAACAATCCATCTTTTTGCCTTTTCCAGCTTCCAGGAACCATCTGCATTCCGTGGTTTGTGGTCACCTTCAATCTTCAAAGCCAGCAGCAGCCCATCATCAAGTCTTTCTTACAATGCCATCTCTCTGGTTCTAACTCTCTTGCCTCACTCCACATTTCAAGGGCCCTTATGAGTCCACTAGGACCCACCAAGGTAACTGAGAATCATCTCCCTGTTTTAAGGTCAGTAGATTAGCAGCCTTAACTCTCATCTTGCCCTTTAACACAACATATTCACAGATCCTGGGGATTAGGACATGGATTTGGGATGGGGGGCAATTATTCTGCCTGCCACACTCTCACTGAATTTTTCAGGAAAGGAGCACCAAAGTTCGTCAAAGCTAAAGTAAATCAGCTGGCCAAATAGACAAGGTTGGTTTCATCTGTAGGAGCAGTCTCCTCAGAACATACACTAGGAACTTCCCTGGTGGTTAAGAATCCGCCTTGCAATGCAGGGGACGCAGGATCCATAGCTGGTCAGGAAAACAGGACCCCACATGCCTCAGAGCAACTAAGCCCATGTACCACAACTAGAGAGCCCACGAGCCGCACCAAAGATCCCACGATGCGCTGAACATTCAGTGTGCAGCAGCGAAGACCCAACGAGGCCAAATAAACTTAAAACACACACACACACTCATAATATGATTTAAAAAAAATACCAAACTTATGACCATGTCTTCTTACAACTTGCAAACGAAGGTAAACCGTAAGTGCGTCTCGGTTCCATTATTTTACACTTGTGTCCTTTAGAACCAAACCACAGAGGAAGGAGTTTCCCGTGGACACTTAGACCTGACACCCTCAAGACGCTAGGAGACATCAGAGGGTCTCCAGCCTAGCAGATGGCCAGCTCCCACTCATGCCATTTTCGCTTTGAGATGCCCTGGGGTTGGGTCATTGGATTCCCTGCCCCACCACCTCTACCCACACAAACACACCCCACCCACCCCTGCTACAT
>SJYT01022063.1:8552-230394 GCA_006410635.1 Cephalophus harveyi | reverse complement strand
TACATGGATACTGTGCCCCCTCCTACCTGGGTCAGGAATAGACGAGCACTTGCTCCTGACCCCTAAGTCCCCCAAACAAACAAACAAACAGCCCTTGTGATATTTTTCCTAAGGGACTTCTCTTGGTCTTTTGCTGCTGTTTTGGATTTTGTTGATTTCTTTTTTTTTTAATCTTTTGTCTCTTTAAGGAAGAGGTAGGGCAGAGCGCGGGGCTGCCTGCCCTCCTGCCTTACCGTTTTGCACTCTGACCCAGGACCGAGTCCTCAGGAAGCAGCCAGGCCTCACCACATGGCTTTGAAAGATACCAGAAAGACACGTGTGGAACGTGGGGAGGATGGGGATTCGCCAAAACAGCGACAAGGTGATATCCTTGGAGGTGTGCGCTGATTCCATTAGAGGCATAAAGGAAAAGAATCTCAAAGTGAAAGAACCGTTCAGACGCCTATTGAAACTCTGAGAATCACTTACAAGAAAAACTTGTGGTATAGCTTCTAAGCCTTGGGGTGCTTTTCAGAGGGGGATGGACCCACCAGTGACTCACTGACCTGCACGGTCCTTCTGGGATTGTTAAGGTGACTTCCACCAGCACTGAGCCCTAATGGAGGCTGAAGTCAACATTGCAGATGCTTAAATCAACCTTTTAAAAACTAATGATAAACTAAAAAAAAAAACTTTTATCAAAACATTTGACAACCTTTACTGAGCACCTACTATGCGCCAGGCTTTTTTCCAAGAACTAGGAATTCAGAAGTGAACATAAGCAGAAATCTAAAGGCCTCATGGAGGTTGGGGGCAGGAGAAACAGTGAACATTCAATGGATACAATAAGCAAGATATTACGTCATATGAGTGCCATGGAGTGCTAGAGAGAGGGTGCAATATTGAAGCACTAAGGGGAGGCCTCATTTTAAAAATAACATGACTTAAAAAGCATGAGGAATGGATATGGTGGGGGGGGGGGGCCACATTTCAGGGAGAGGGAGTGGCTGGATCAAAGGTCCTAAGGAGACACAGAACACACAAGGAGTTACTAAGCCTTAGGAGGGCAAAGATTTTTCACAACAAAAAGGCTAAAATTCATTTCAGTGCAAAAAGACATGATCTGATTTTTTTTAATTCTCCCCTAAAATTGTTTTCCTTTTTTTTTTTTTAATCTGAAGACTGTCTGTTCTTTTAACCACCAAATATCCTGCCATTCTCCATTCCAAAATGTCAGGGCTCAACCAAGGACCTAAGGGAAACTGGAAAAAGTCACTGAGTGTGTGTTAGTCACTCAGTCGTATCTGACTCTCTGCAACCACGTGGACTGTATCCCACCAGGCTCCTCTGTCCATGGAATTCTCCAGCAAGAATACTGGAGTGGGTATTGCCATGCCCTTCTCCAGGGGATCTTCCCAACCCAGGGATCTAACTCAGGTCTTCCACATTGCAGGCAGATTCTTTACCATTTCAGTCCCCTGGGAAGAAGTCATTGCTCCAGGGGCAAAAATGATACAGAAAAAGTTGGGGAGTGGGGTGTGAAAGACACACTTGCCTGACCCATGACTTGGTCTCCAAATGCAGAGATGGAGCCGTGAGGAGGCGTGTGCTCAGGGCACCTCTTCCCACGTCACACAGACAGCATTCCCGCTCTCTGACCTGCCTTACTTCTCCGTTTCCTGGTTCGCCATCCCTCTCCCTCATGAGAATGTGAGAACATTCGCTCCCCAAGAGCAGAAATGGTACCTGACATCCCTGGATCACCAAGAGGACTCTGGCCCGCCCGGTCTAGTCCTTAGTCCCAGGATATACAGGCTGTCCTTTCTGAGACCAGCCCAGGAGCCCTGGATACAGAAGCAAGCTTCTGTGCAAAGAAAAGATACCGCAAGCTCAACCTTTCTCTGGAAAAAGTACTGCAATTTCTACACAGAAGAAAAGTTTACTCTGCAAAGAACAAGCTCCTGTTTCCTGGTGCACACCTTTCCAGTCAGCTCAGACCTGGGTCCGGGTTGAGGCAGAGAAAGCACCTTCCCCCACCCCACCACTGCCCCCAAGTGTCAGGACCTGGAGAAACCTTCATCTGAGAAGAGAGCCATCTTTCTCGCTCAAATAGATAGTGGTTGAGATGGAGGTGCAGTATCAGCAGGAGACATTAAGAAACTCAGAACTATAATTATTTACATGATGAAAAGGTTGTGCTGTGCAGAGACACAGTGTGATGAAACTATTCCCATCACATTAATAATAATAATAAAAAGGCCTTCACCTCCCATGATAAGAAGCTGCAAATCTAAATAATTTTATCTTCTCCTCTGATTATTTCCCAGGATACAAGAGTAGCTCTCGGGCAGAGAGAAATTATTCACTGGGAACATTAAAATACTCCCTTTCAGAAATGACTTCAAGATAATATTTGCTATGTGACTTTGGTAATTTTATGCATACACATACTAAGTTTCTTTCACTAAAATGCTCAATTTCGTTGATGGAGCAGTTTAAACTTTTTATAGCAATTTCATCCACTGTAACAGTTACAAAAAGATATATGTCTCAGCTGCGTCTGAAGCATCAGGAATATCCATACAGTGAAGTAGTGCATTTAAAAACTTGTTCATATAAAATGCCGTAAAAATCAAAGCACCACATCTCAATGAACCAGGCAGGGAAATATTTTAATGATTCTTGTACAGGATAATAAATATTAACTCATTAAGTTTCCAAACACCTAAGCAATGGAGGTTTATGCCTCCCCTGTGAGGAGAAGGCTGTTTTCCCATTTAAATGAACACACTGTTGCAGTTGTATTTCAGAACTTTGTCTTCTGTGCAAGTTCACAAAGTTCACTCAGTCAGCGTGTTCGGGCACTACACACACTCACAAATACTAAAATAGAAGCCAGAAGGCCATCAAAATTAATTAGATCATTCTATTTTAGAGCCTCAAAGGACTCGAGAAAGCAAATGGTTCAACCCTTTCATTTTCCAATTGAGAGCAGAATTGCGCGATAATTTGCCCAAGGCATGACTAGACCTAAATTTCTCACTTAACACAGGCAATGCTCTTTAATTTACAGGAGGCTGTATCTGGTTGATAGACTAAATATTACTGGGGGGCAGAAGGGTGTGGAACATGGAAAATCAATTCATGGTGTTGCTTTAGCAACCATGGAATTCTCTCTATGGCTTAACATAGTGCCTTCTGGAGAGTCAGCGCTTGGTAAATGATAGCTAAGTGGATGGAGTTCTTGGAAAAAGTCTATTTGGTTCAAAGTGTACTTCATTCTGGCCATGGGGAAAACCTGGCAAACTTCCCTTTAATGTGCTTGCCAAGGAGCAGCCTGGCAAACAGCTTTCCTCAGTCTGAAGACAGTAGACCATGACTCTCCTGGGTAGCACTTGATGTCTCTCCCTATGTTGAATTCACTATTTTCTTGTTTCTAAAGGGGTTTCAAGTGGATGCAAACTCAGCTGGCAAGAGGTTCTTACTTGATTACAGTAGTATCAGTCTTCATGAGAAAGTTCTGATAAATAAAGCCCAATTCCAAATATCATACCATTTTTCAATTTAGGTGTTCTGATGTGTTCATTTCTAGAATAACCCTGCTAGCCTCACCATTCCCTCAACATAAAATCAAGAGAGGTTCTGCTTCCTGGACGTCCACCAGATTCCCTTCCTAGATAATTTATATATTTTGTAAACTAAGCTTCTGCCCATTCATACGTGATGTGGTTGGTTATCTGTTTTCTCCTTGTTTAAATCGCCACTGCTTCATAAAAATGCCAAACACTTATCATCAGTGCCATTCTCCTTTGACATTGGACCATTTCCTGAATTTACAGTTACCTGCTTCATATGTATGGCTCCTTCTGCCAAGGAAATTATAAATTGCTTACTGTCAAGAGGCACATTTACAATATCAGAGGGAGTAGACAATGAATTCATATTATTTTACCTCCAGGTTAATTGTTTGAAGCTATTGGAAAGAAAGAACTATGTTAAAAGTGCTCTCCAGTCAGGCAGTTTAATTAGAAATCTATTCCTTCCAGAATTGTTTGTGTGTGTTTAGGAAAGAAGTAATAATGGAAAGAAGTCCAAAGTAAGTTCACTTAGCATTTCATTATTGAGGGAATTTCTTTTTCACAAGGTTGCTAGTTTGATAGATGAAGAAAGCACCAAACACAGAATATTTGCATTTCAACACAACAGTTAACAGACTCACTAGATATCTTTGTGTTGTTGTTTAGTCCCTAAATCATGTCTGACTTTTTGCAACCCCATGGATTGTACCCCACCAGGCTCCTCTCTCTGTCCTTGGGATTTCCCAGGCAAGAATACTGGAGTGGGTTGCCATTTGCTTCTCCAGTGGATCTTCCTGAACCAGGGATCGAACCCACATCTCCTGCATTGACAGGCAGATTCTTTACCATTTGGCCGCCAGGGAAGCCCATATCTTTGTGTATGTGATGGTAAAATTCGGGTTGGGAAATAACAGGAGTATGTGTATTTAAGTGGGTTCACTCATCCATTTTATTTAACAAATATTTGCTAAGTATCTAATAAGTGCAAATAATAAGTATCTGATTAAGTGCAAATAATGGTCACCCTTCCTTTGGTATCCACAGGGAAATATTTCCAAGACCTCCGTGGACACCAAAATCTGTGGATACTTAAGTCCCTTATATAAAATGACATAGTATTTGCATATAACCTACCATAGATTATTTATAATACCTAATACAATGTAAATGCTATGTAAATAGTTGCCAGTGTGCACAAATTCAAATTTTGCTTTATGGAACTTTCTGGAATTTTCTTTTAATATATTTTCGATCCTCAGTTGGTTGAATATGCAGATGCAGAACTCATGAAGGAGCACACCTAGGCCAAATCTTTAAAATAAGTAAGTTTTGAGAAAAAGAAGTTTGGGTTGCAGTACGAATAGGGAGAGGCTTCCCCCGTAGCTCAGTGGTAAAGAATCTGCCAGCAATGCAGGAGACCCAGGTTCAATTCCTGGGTTGAGAAGATCCCCTGGAGAAGAAAATAGCAACCCACTCCAGTATTCTTGCCTGGAAAATTCCATGGACAGAGGAGCCTGGAGGACTACAGCCCATAGGCTTGCAAAAAGTTGGACATGACTGAAGTGACTAAGCACACACACACACGAATGGGGAGAATCTCAGGCAAAGAAGCCAGTAAAAACCAAGAGGGAGTATGGGGCAGGGAGGAAATTCCAAGCCATTTAATGCTGTGAGGGTATCAAGCCCAGGCTAGAGGGTATAGGAACATGATGATCCAAAAGGGTCATGAACTTGAAGACCTTCAGCTTTGTCCTGTAGGTGACAGGGGGCCACCAGAGGGTCTTAAGCACGTGAACCTCACGTAGCCAAATTCTGGTTCAGACAGGTGACATTGGAAACGAGGATAGAACTCGGGGGGGAAGACCAGGGACAAGGACACCTGTTAGAAGTTACTGTTACCTGCTGAGAGCAAACACATGCCTAAACGAGGGCTCTGGTAGAGAGATGAAAATCAGGAAACTCCTAATATTTAGGAAGTAAAATCAACAGGATGTGGTGAACAATTGGGAATAGGAGGTAGTGGGAAGCAAGAAGTTAAGATTGTGCCTAAATTTCAGGCACGGGTAGACAGTGATGATGTTGATCAAGACAGAAAGTCTTGGGGTGGGAGACAGCTGTTGAGGAGTTAGGAATGTTGGATACAAAGTCTTTGAACCCCCCCAAAATGCTGAACCACATCCAGTTGTCATTTTGAGGAAGAATCTCTCTCATGGACTCCTATTTGCTTCAAAAGCTTATAAAAATAGTTGGGTACTATGTAGATAACACACTGTCAAATATCCAGATGGAAAGGATAAGTTACAAAATCAGAACCTAAACAAAGTGGACAGGCTGAAATATACAACAACAAAATTAAATTTAATAGGAAAACATGAAAAATCCTGCATTATAGGATGGGAGTATGTAACTTGATAGCTCTCTGCTACTGCTGCTGCTGTTGCTGCTAAGTCGCTTCAGTTGTGTCTGACTCTGCGACCCCATAGACGGCAGCCCACCAGGCTCCACAGTCCCTGGGATTCTCCAGGCAAGAACACTGGAGTGGGTTGCCATTTCCTTCTCCAATGCATGAAAGTGAAAAGTGAAAGTGAAGTCGCTCAGTCGTGTCTGACTCAGCAACCCCATGGACTGCAGCCTACCAGGCTCCTTCATCCATGGGATTTTCCAGGCAAGAGTACCTGAGTATAAATGGAAATTTTAGTAGCACTTAAACTTTATATAACCTATATTGAGTCTGAAAACTTGGACTCCATTCATAGAAATATGCAATATATTTTTAATAATACATTTTCCAGATTGATGTTGGCCACAAAATCCTCAGAGTTCCATAAAAATATTTCAGCGGCACCACAGTACATGAGGAGGAAAGGCATGAGTAGATGCGGCTCCCCACCTGTTCAGAAAACTCCTTTCAATTAGAAAAGATCTCCCTTTATGTTTTACACAAAGGGGGATTTTGGTAAAATTTCCTCTAACGAAAGAGTTCCGCTTCCGAAGAGTTCCAAAACCACTGATTGGTCCTAGGGTATAATCA
Source organism: Cephalophus harveyi (assembly GCA_006410635.1). Taxonomy (NCBI): domain Eukaryota; kingdom Metazoa; phylum Chordata; class Mammalia; order Artiodactyla; family Bovidae; genus Cephalophus; species Cephalophus harveyi. The sequence goes on along the minus strand of SJYT01022063.1, from coordinate 223,806 downwards.
GCCCATAGCAAATTCTGCACAAATCAAACCACACCTTGCATGTTTGTGTTCCATTTCAGGTATCTCATATTTATTAAGGTAGCCACTGAAACACTCAAAAGTTTGCAGGTAGAATGTAACCAGGATAGGAAGATGCAGCCGTCTTTCTCAACTTTCTCTTTCTCTCTAAAGAGATCATTCTAGAAAATAAAACTTAGGAAATAACACACCAACCCAAGCTGGTGTGAGGTTCACAAAAAATAGAAACAAAATAAATTATGTATTTCTATTTTTCAACTAAGAATATTTTTGAGCACTAACAATGCGGCAGGTGATATGTAGGTGCTGGAGATAGGGAAAACAGATATGTAAACCAGCCAGTACAGGTAGGGACAATGTAAGTGCATATAAGATTTTGGTGTAGATGTCATGTAGTTAAAATATGCATAAAGATTAGACATGGCATTATTTGTAGGTTAAAGAGTCAAAATATTTGAGAACCAATCAACAGCGGCACTGACCGGTTAGAAAACTGTAAACAACTAGTACGGCTATTGCCCATAGTGATAAGTACCAGCTGAAAATCAGCCCTGATTAGAGTCAGAATACTTTTTTAATTTACCCTAAAAATTAATTATCCTCTTTAACTCCTCAGTGACTTCAAGGGGATACATCAGAAAGTAGGAAGAGGTGAGAGGTAATAATTGAACATTGAGTTCATGCCAGTTTTTCTGATTACAGGCATCATGCAATTTCTCTCCTGCTAATTGAACTGTAAAGTTTTTTCCACGGGGGCTTTTGGGCTAAATATGGAAATGGGTGGACTTTGACAAACTGCTTTGGTCAACAAGGTATGAACAGGCCTATTCAGTTGCATTGCTTTTCAAGCTCTTTCTGTGAGATAATTTACATTGTGGGCCTTGGTGGTGGAAAATCATTAATGTTATTACTTTGATTATAAGGCATGTTGGAATAAATGACTTACAGACTAGAGGAACAGTCCATTTCAAAATCAAAATAATCCAAAGGGGCTAATTAGTGCTCTGCCATCACATATGGACTGGATTAATAGAATATGTTTAGTAGCATCATGCTGGGGGCAGAAATAAGACATCGCCCCCACAGGGAAGTACCTGAAAAAGCTGGGAAGACAAAGAACCAATCCTTTATGCAGCTGAGAATAAACGATACTCATAAAGCTTCCACTGCCCGAAAGCAGCAGGGGCGACTTCATCTCCATTAAGAGAATGGGAAGGAAATTGAATATTATAACAAGAAAATGGGCTCCTGCTTGTGCACAACGATTTGTGTGAAGTCAGAATGTCTGCTGACAAAGTGCCTGATACTGGTATTGAGACAATCAGAGACAATGTAAGTCATTCTTTTCCCTAGTTATGGGATGCAAGTGCTCGTCCATCTCTGTAACAGAATATAGGCTGAGGACTTCCCTGGTGGTACAGTGGATAAAAATCTGCGTACCAGTGCAGGGGACACAAGTTTGATCCCTGGTCCGGGAAGATTCCCCATGCCACAGAGCAACTAAACCCATGTGCCACAACTACTGAAGCCCGTGCACCTAGAGACGGTGCTCTGCAGCAAGAGAAGCCACCACAATGAGAAGCCCACGCACAGCTAGAGAGTAGCCTCTGCCAGCGCAACCAAAAATAAATTAATTTGTTTAAAAAAAGAATACAAGCTGAAGTTTCACCATCAGTTTAGAAGTCTGTGAGCTTCTAAAGGTTGGAAAGGAAGCAGTTTGATGATCTGTGATAGCTATGCATAAGAAACATAAACATGTAAAGGGGAAGCAAAAATGGCTTGTGTTTTACTTTGCTATCAATAATTCTCCTGTAGGCCTTTCCAAGGCTATGACCGAAAAAATATAGAGAGAACTGAGTCTTTAGCTTGTACAATGTTAGCGTTTTCTTCATGGAGTTTCCAGGAGGGCAGGACATTTTACTTAAAATACACTTCATGTCACTGCTCATGAAAGCTTGACAAATCACATCTCATTTATCTGTCAAAATTAAAGGTACAAGCACTCAGTTTGCTTCATATTTCGATGGGAAGACTTCAATGAAGAAGCGAAAATTAAAAGATTTGGAGAAAAAGTATGCAGTAAATCATAAAATACCATACGTTCTTTGGAATTGTAAAATAATTTCAAATATATTCCTTAGCTATAAAAACTCTAGGGCAAAAAAAAAAAAAAAAAAAAAAACCACTATTTTTCCATATTCATGAAAAGTTCACTAGGGAGAATACCTAAATACCTTTTGGCAGTGTTACAAAGCACTCAGAGAGTAATCTCAAAAGAAGGTATTTAAATAGGCTACCCTCCCCAAAGTTCTTCCAATCTGTGACTATTTACGGTATGTCTTTCTATATTTTAACACCTTATTCCTAAAAGATTGTAGTATATGAGTATGTTTTCGTATTTCACTGGCTTCACAACTGGAAAATACAGTTTTCTCAAAAAGGAATGGCCCGATTTTGTCAGCTAATATTTTGTTATTATTTCACAGCTCCAGTATCATCTGCAAAATAAAATCCCAACCCCTCACTCGGGTCCCCAGAGCCTGTTGAGCTCTACGTGTGGTCTCCTTTTCCAGCTTCGTGTCGCTCCACTCTCTTCCCTCAGTTTCCTGACCAGCTCCCCCAACCCACTGCATTCACCCGACATGCCAGTTCTCTGCCTGGAACACTCTCCTTCTCTATTTGTCTACCTGGAGAAGGTTTATTTCAGCCTCAGTTCTAGAGTCTTCCCTGACTTCTCCCTGTCCTTACTGACCTTCTAGGCAGAACCACGCCTCTGTTACGTCACAGACCACAGTAGGGAAGCCATAGCTGATTTCCCACATGGGACCCTCAGCTCCTAGAAGACAGACACATTCCCTTGTTCACCCACCACAAAGCCTGATGAGGCAGACAATCAAGAGATGAATGAATGAATGAACAAAATGTCCTATTGAGACAGGCATGGAGATTTCCAGTCAAAACAGCCTTGGAGTCTATCCTCTGAGGAATCTTCTCAGTCTAAGCATATAGCAATGAGGTCTTTGCTGGTAGTCCAGTGGTTAAGATTCCCCACTTCCACTGCACAGAGTGTAGGTTCAATCCCCAGTCGGGGAACTAAGATCCCACATGCTGCATGGTGTGGTGGCGAAAAAGAAATTTTTTTAATAAATATACACACAGAAATGAGAGAGAAAATAATTTTAAGAGAGCCAGGCTCAGAAATAAACTAAAGCTCTCAGTAATCAAAAATGGAACAGGCAAGTCAAAGTGGTAAGTAGGGTCAAAACCCTGGGCTTGCAAGTTCCTCTGCTAGAAAATGTAATTAGTATAAGAAACACCATACCTGTGGGGTAACCAAGTCTTATCCCTTCTGTAATAGGGAGCAAAGTCAGGCCTGGTGGGAAGCTGCCTACCTCAGAGAGTCAGACGGTCTATGTTTAATCCAGGCTCTTCCACCTGCTAGCTATGTGATTCTGGACAAGTTATCTAACCTACCTGTGCCTCACAAGGCAAGAGAGTAAAAATCACAAGAGATCAAATTCCATCTGTCCAAATTCTAAAAGAGCAAGTTGCATATTTTCCCATAAAATAGTTATAAATCAGGAAAGTATGTAATGTTTACTCTCAAAAGATTATTTATATTTCTTTTAAAAATTTATTATTCCAAGTGACTAGATTTTTAGCAGCCAAATATTAGAGAATATTAATTCCTTAACCCACTTAATTATGTGCCATATGATTTGGACATGAACTTGAACGAACTCCGGGAGATAGTAGAGGATAGGGAAGCCTGGTGTGCTGCAGTCCATGGAGTTGTAAAGAGTCAGACGTGACTTAGCAACTGAACAGCATATAGATATTTACTTGATGAACCTCAGTGTAAGATCTGTCTTAGATAATGATGAAAAGTCTCAGATTGGTAAATGGAAAAGAGCCAGTTTGGGGGTTTTTGGTTTGTTTTTAAGTAACATGTATCTTTCCTATATGCATAAATATGCTTCCTATTGCTTTGCTTCACAGTGCACATTTAATGAAGAGAAACTATTGTGAAGTCCTATTTTCTCACTAGTTTTCATTATAAAATCAGAAGTGCATATCCATAGAAAAAGATAACCCCAAAAGAGATTAAAACATTCTGTAAAACAGCTTATTGAGGCTCAGACTGGTCTTAATATACATAAAAAGAGTTAACTACAATTACATTTTGAAGAATCCCAAGAAGACCACATGAACAATGTTTTCCAGATCTGGAATTCCACTAAAATAATCTCAGCAAATGCCAATCAACAAGATATTATTATTATTTTGAATTTGGTGCAACTGAACTTAAACATAGTCTTCTTCAACAGGTAATTTTATTGGGGAGGGGGAGGAACAAGAGTCGGTTGGAGGGCTCTAGTCATCTAAAGATGAGGTATACTAAAGATGGATGCACTAAAGAATGGAAACAGATACCAAAAGAGAGAAAAGAGAATCTGCCAAACTTCCCCCAAAAAGCTCCATTCAGTCACTCATAAATATTGGGTTGGCCAACTAGATTGTTCGGGTGTTTCTCTAAGATGTTATGCAAAAACCCAAACGAACTTTTTGGCCAACCCAATATATGCTGATGGACAGGGAAGCCTGGCGTGCTGTAGTCCATGGGGTCGCAAAGAGTCGGACACAACTAAGCAACTGAACCTGAACTGAATATATGCTGGGCTCTCTCGAATTCAAGTGAGAACTGGTCATGTATCATCACACACAAAAAGAAGGTGGTTTAAAAGGGAGCAGTTTGGAACACAGGCAGCGCAATGGGCTCTGAAGCCAGTGACCTATTTTGAAATGCAGCTACATCCCTTAATGGCTGTGCAGTCTTCAGTATGCTGTTTAACTTCTCTTCAACTCGCTGGTAGGTTGGAAATGAAACACCTTCAGTTGTTGTGGGTATTCAAAGAAGATACATTGAAAAGCGCTTTGCGAAACACCAGCACTAAGTAGCTGCTCAAAAAAATTAGCCGTCTTTGTTACTGCAAGACGTGACATGAGGGAGGTCTGGGGAGCAGGGCTTTGAATGCAAACCTGGACCCCTTCACTTACCAGATCTAGGACTTCACACACAAGTTACACAGTTTGAACTTCTTCAAGTCTCAGGTCCCTTTTCCATAAAACTGAGATAGCAACTGCCTCATGGCACTGTTACGAAAATTAAATTATACCACGTGCATAGAGGGAGAAGGAAATGGAAACCCACTCTAGTATTCTTGCCTAGAGAATTCCATGGACAGAGGGGCCGAGCAGGCTGCAGTCCATGGGGTCACAAAGAGTTGGTCATGACTTAGCGGCTAAACAACAACAACATGCATAGGCAGTTCAGCATAGTGGCTGGCACACGGAAGTCCTGAATCGGTAGTGGGCACAATCTGCTAAAGCCAATTTAAGTGGCAGGGGATGTGTGATTAAACAAGGGTCACCATAGGGCCTCTGGAATAGTAAGACACTGAGAGGCAAATTTTAATTGGTAATTCCCTTGCAGGCAGAAACATCTGTTTATTATATGCCTGATACTCCATGTATTGATGACTAGCCCATACAGAAAGATGTGCCGATCCATCTCATAGAAAAAAACCCAACAAATAAAAATGACTATAAACACTTTCAAAATATGAACTTCTGCATACATGTTAAATTAAAATGGGAGCTCAGGAGGGACTAGCTAGAAAGATGTTTGAAAATATAAAGCATCTGTCTTCACAGAATGCCAATTAACCTAGTGCCCTCGCTCCTTTAAAACTGTAACTGCCAATTACTAACGTGCCATCCCGTGAAAAGCTTTAGTTTCTTTTTTTCTGTTTAATCATTTTGGGTATTTGTTTTCAGGAATGAAATAGAAAGGTGTAAAATGAGGTGACCGTAATCTTGAAGGTTCCTCTACTTTGATTTCCATTATGCTCATTCAATATATTAAAACTCAGTCCTACCAAAAAAAAAAAAAACCATTCATTCTGAAGTGACTCACTTAACAATACTGGGTGATTCCCTAAACAAAGGAATTAGTAACGTGAAAGACTGTACTGTACGATTCCATTTAAAAGAAAGTTAATGTGAGCTGATTGCTTTCAATGCCTCCATAATTAAAAATATACTACAATCACAACTCTGTGGAGATGGGTTAGATTTGCTGAAACCTATTTAACTAGTATAAACTACTAAAATTCTACATAGGGATCATATGGTTTGAGTTCCCTGTAGGAAGACAATTTTCTATTCACTAAGTTTTTTGTTTTTTTAATTTACTCAACTGAGAGGTTCAATACAGCTTCTTTTCTAAAATTTTTACATAGTAAAGCCCCAACTTTGTTCAAGCTGTGCCGCTATGTCATACAGTAACATAGCCTTTCCTGAACGAATAACTTCAGCAGTTTCAGCATAAGGGATGGATGTGTTCATTACAAAATGCCTATATTTTAAGTGTCTAGCTTCATTATACCCCTGTGCATATTTTATCCAAACCTAAATAAACCCAACCAAAATTATTCAATTGAAAAAGAAAAAAGTTAAGTGATGGAGAGTGAGGAGAGACTTCACTGAAAGGACTGACCGTTTGTTACTTGGAGAACCACATTTCTCATGAATATTGTAGACTTAGCCCAGTGCTTGGAGATAGACTTGTTGAGTGAGTGATTCTGGTCCCTCCCTGACCCCATTTCCCTTTATGCGAACTACATTTAAGCAGCAATATTATTTGAACTGCAATTTTAAGAGTTAAAGCTCCTTTTTTCCTATTTTAATAGGAAATAAGACTATTTTCTAATAGTGATAATAGAAAATAGTGCTATTTTCAATAGGAAATAGTGATTCCAATGGGATCACTGACTACAGTCTAACAAGATGAAATACGTTATGTAGGGGAGGAAAATGAACTTTTACTCTGCCCTCTGCCAACTAAAAAAAGTTGTCCTTTGCCACCACGTTCCGTAAGAATGAAATCACTAGCTGACCTTCAACACACCTTGAAAGGAGTTCAGGGTGGGAAGCAGGAATGAGTTCCCAGGCTGTGCTCTGGGAAAAACTGGCAGAACAGGCCTTCAGATAGATAGATATTTTCAGGAGATTTCATGAGCCCAGTTTCTTGCATCTTCTCATATCCAGAAAAGCACTAAATCATCAACAGGGACTTGTTACTAGGAGCCAGCCTCTGCCCAAAATGTGTACTTGACTACACGTAACCCCATCATTAAAATCACTGACCTGCCCCTGACCTCTTGGGAACAGTTCTTCAGAGCTACCTGAAGGACCACCATCCTCATTTTGCTCCAAATAAAACTTAACTCACAACTCTTACATTGTGGGTTTTTTTTTTTTTTCAGTTGACACTTTTAATGTTTTGTGACTGGGGTTTGTGAATTAAACTGACAAAAAAAAAATGAACAAAGGAAAAGGTTTATTCATGTGCATGTGGAGGCTTCACAAAAAAAGAAGTGAAAATGGAAAAAAAGTGGCTAGGATGGGGGCTTGTATACCATTTTAACAAAGGGCAGTAAAGTGAGTAGACAAAAGACCAGGAGCTGGGCCTTCGGGGTTGGTCGAGTGCCAGATGGTAACTATGTGGGCGAAACTCATGGAGGATAAGGGTTATTTTAGCAAGGTTTGTTTCTACAGCCTTAAGTCAGTGCCCTCTCCAGAGGTATGAGCCTTCCCCAGTGATTAAGAGTTGTTCTCTTCCCAGTATGGGAGGGGGAGACAACTTTACAAATGGAAATTTATGCATTTTGGTGCTCTAAGGCAAAAGTTATTGGTGGTAGAATCATAATACACACAATTTACATACACAGATATATATAAGATACGTGAACAATTCTTTAAAAAGACTGCTTTGGAATGGAAATAATACAAATTATTTTGCAAAATGTCATTTCCCAACTTACATTCCAGTCCTGACACCTACCCTATTAATTCAGTACTTAAAAAAAAAAAAAAAAACAGAAAATATAAATCATACCCCTAAAGCACTACTATGCCAGGCACCAAAATTACATAGCATGATGATGCATAATTATGGCACTTTCAAACAGCATTTGAGAATGTGTCACAAGCGATGAAAAATGTAATTTATTTCTACTGACAGATATTAATTGCTCTGTGATAGAAAACGTTTGAACCATTCCTGATAAGCAAAAATGGTAACATAAATGCCTCAAAAACAACTGCAAGGGAAGAGGCATAGTTCTAATCATAAAAACTCCCATAGCATAAGGAAAGGCAATTTCTCAAAGAGGACATCTATTATTAAAATTTGCAAGTCGTTGCCATGACACAGTAGGAAGAGGCTCAAATGTGAAGTCGCTTCCAGCAGGTCTAAAGTGTTATTAATCTCTGACAGAGCAGTGGACTAATTGGAGTTTAGGATTCTGCCCTGTTTCCTTAGCAAACTGTCTTTGTTAAGGCAAAACTGGATAGTTGCAGAACTTTCAGAACGGACAAGCACGTATGTGTAGAACAGATTACTCCTTTAAAACTGAATCCTAAATGGTCACAAATGAATCTTACTTATGGTTTAGCGGGGCCATGTTTTTCACTTGTTACAACTAGGGCTACTCGAACGCTTCATGGATTTTCATGTTACTTTAGAGATTATGGAATTTGGGTTGCAATGTCAGGTTACATGAGCTTCCACAGCTGGAGTGGCAGACAGAAGTCATCAGAAATTTCATGAAACTCTGCTATTTTCAAGACAACTCTAGGCAAGCTCCACCAACCTCATCGCCTCCCAAAACCTGTGTCAACACCCACACCATTTATACATTATTAGAGCCTGTCTAATCTCATCCATAGCCGTAGTGCTTCTAACTTTCTGGTCATGGCACCATTCTGACACCTCATGTCTAAATTCTGCCCCCATATCCTTATGTCCTTATTACTGGGGGGCTGGAAATTGAGTTAATCATGAGCGGCCAGTGATTTCATCAATCATAATGCAACCCCAAATGACCAGGTACAGAGAGCCTCTGGGAAGATGAACCCATCGGGTTGCTGGGGTGGGAGGAGGGGTGGTGCCCTTGGAGAAGGCATGGAGGCTCTGTGCTGCACCTCCTCTCACTTTGCATCTCTCCCACCTGACTCTTCTTGAGTTGCATGCTTTAAAATAAGCCAGTAATAGTAAGCAAAGCACTTCCCTGAGTTCTGGGCGGGGGTGCAAGGGTATGGTATAGAAACCCTCAACTTTATAGCCAAGTCAGACAGAATGTGAGGATAACCCAGGGTCCTGATACTTGCAATGGTCACCTGAAATGAGAGCTGCTTTGCAAGGCTGATCCCTTAAACCTATGGAGTCTGATGCTAACTCAGGCAGTCAGAGTCAGGACTGAATTGAATTGTAGGACACCCAGTTGGTGTTCACGGAGAAGGCAATGGCACCCCACTCCAGTACTCTTGCCTGGAAAATCCTGTGGACGGAGGAACCTGGTAGGCTGCAGTCCATGGGATCGCTAAGAGTTGGACACGACTGAGCAACTTCACTTTCATTTTCACACATTTGGAGAAGGAAATGGCAACCCACTCCAGTGTTCTTGCCTGGAGAATCTCAGGGACGGTGGAGCCTGGTGCGCTGTCTGTGGGGTCGCACAGAGTCAGACACCACTGAAGCAACTTAGCAGCAGCAGCAGCAGTTGATGTTGGTGAGTTGGAGAAATGGTGTGCAAAAGACCACGTATTTGGTGTCAGAAGGGAAAAAATAAAGACCTCGCACTGATAATGTTCTGTATTTTCGATCTGGCTGCTAGTTACATGGATCTACTCAATTTGCAAGATTCATCAAACTGTTGACTTATTTGAGCACTCTTCTGTATATATGTTAGTGAAAGTTGCTCAGTTGTGTCCAACTCTTTGTGACCCCCGTGGACTATACAGTCCATGGAATTCTTCAGACCAAAACACCAGAGTGGGTAGCCTTTCCCTTCTCCAGGGGATCTTCCCAACCCAGGGATCGAAGCCAGTTCTCCTGTATTGCAGGCAGATTCTTTACCAGCTGAGCCACCAGGGAAGCCCAAGAATACTGGAGTGGGTAGTCTATCCCTTTTCCAGGAGATCTTCCTGACCCAGGGGATTAAACCGGGGTCTCCTGCATTGCGGGTGGATTATTTACCAACTGAGCTAACAGGGAAGCCCAAATATGTTATATGTTCCTGAAAAGTTTATTTTTAAAAAATGTGCCCAGGGTATAACATGGTATGTGTCTATGTAGCCGCTCGCTCTACTGACAGATCCTGGACTGCTCAAGGAAAGAGAAAGATCTCCAAAACTTCAGACATTTCTTCTCCTTGGAGCTTAAGAGAATAGAGTACAAGAAAAAAATAACAGAGAAGAGTGAGTAGCCTGGGTCTGTGTGGGAACAAGAGAATCATCAGGAGGCTGACCGAGCCTCCTGTAAAATTTCATGGTGGGGGTGGGGGCGCTCGATTGAAAGTTATGCTCCACCGTTTAAAGTGAGAAAATAGAAATGTAAATAATCTCCAATCCAAAGTGGCTTTTAAATCCTCTATTAATGGAAAATTCGATATGTAGACACTACTACACAAAGAATAATTTCACATTATAAATTGAGAAAAATTTATCAGTTCAGCTTAGTTTTAATAGCCTCAGTTTTTTAGTGGTATCTTCTTAAAACTGTTATCTTGGCAGCACAGTACACCAATTCAGGGGCCATCGAACCAGGTGGATTTTCTAAATCAAATTATAACGAGATTAATGTTTCAGTTTTCCCCACGTAGAGCCATATATTGCACCTCAGCTTTAATATTGATTTCTTAAGTAAGCAGTCTTTTTTTCTAACCAGTTACCTCCCCTTGAATTTATACAAAATATCTCCACTTACGTGGATGCATATCTCTTTTGCCTGGACACGCTGGCAGAGACCTTGTTACTCTATGTTACTGGGAGATATCTGATTAGCCAATTTGATTTAATCAAGCTAACTCTCATCAAGAAATGTCATCATAAATGATTGCAATGCCTAAATTCAAATAAAAGCATTGCAAAAAAAAAAAAGTCATACTTTGGAAAGCATGTTTGGAAAAATTCCATCATGCTCTCATCACACTTTATGGAGAGATAACTATTAATATATGTTAGCAACTGAGCCAGATGCTGGACCCTGGAGAAGATGAATAATGCACCGATAAGGAGGAGTCCTGGCTCGCGAACTGTTCACAGACCAGTGGGAAAAGGCTGTGTAACATGCACTATGGCACAGTCACGTACTGCTGTTGGAGCCAGAGAGAGGAAGACTCAACGCTGAGAGTGTCGGGACCAACGTGACAGAAGCCACGACGCCACAGTGAGCCTTACAGACGATAAAGTTGATGGGAACTGGGAGGGTACTCTAGGCCCATACAGAGGACATGCAGCAGCTCACGCCATCAGCTCTAGATGAGTTCTGTGACGTGCATGCCGGAGGCTGGTGGAAGATGAAGTGGGAAAGGAAGGCCATGAACAAGAGAAGCTCCTAAAGGAATTCCATTAGAAACGGGTTTGCGGTTTTAGGACATGGCTGGCAGTTATGAAGGACAGACTGGGAGGGCACTCAGGAGATCTGACCTAGAAGGCTGCAGAAGCCTACAGGATAAACAGGGAGCTTAAATCAGGAGGGACCAGGGGAGCAGAACCAGATTCAGGAGACTCTGTGCAAATTAGCCCTGACTAAGGGATGCTGGGAGGAATCGGGGGCAGGAGGAGAAGGGGACAACTGAGGATGAGATGGCTGGATGGCATCACTGACTCGATGGACGCGGATATGAGTGAACTCCGGGAGTTGGTGATGGACAAGGAGGCCTGGCGTGCTGCGATTCATGGGGTCACAAAGAGTCGGACACGACTGAGCAACTGAACTGAACTGAACTGAACTGAAGGGACAAGGGAGGCTGAGGGACAAGGAAAAGTCCAGGCTGACTCTAACGTTAACAGGATTAAAATGATGGGAGGCATGAGGGGAAGGGGATTAGAAAGGAATGGAGCAGGGACTGGTCTTGTTGTGAGTTTCCACTGCCAGCTGGCAGGAACTATAGATGCCTCCTCTGACCCCGCCCACGAACTATCACTCCCAGGTTTCTTTCTGGCTTCACAGTATGGTGAGACAAGGAATATGTGAGGAAAACTAAATATACAGAGGCAACTCAAGGCTTGGAGAAGTTTTTTTAGACCTGTGCATGTAGGGTGCCTGGGAGAAATCAAGGTAGACATTGCAAGTAGTCAGAAATAGAGCCCTTAGTCTAAGAAAAGTGGTTGAACTTGGAGACAATTCCCGTGTCCTATCCATAAGGATGTGTTAAGGGTGTTTCGTGGTGAGGGATACATAATAATGGAACTCCTTCAGTCACTTTAAGGAGAAGTCACCATTTTTGTGGTTTTTATGGGCAACGGCCTTCAATGTAAACTGTGATGTTCTCTGGAACCATTATGATTTTTAAGAAGAGTTCATGAGCACCTCTGAGTTAATCTGAGAAAGGATATAAAAAACCACATTATAAGGTTAAGCCATCCAGGAAAAGCCTGGAGGGGGAAAAAAGACCAGCAAACAAACAAAAAATCACAGCAATTCTCCACTGTCCAATAAACAAATCTGTGAAATCCCTGTCCTTCCCTGCCCATGTTAAAGTAAATTATTTTCTAATTTGGAAGATTAATTAACATTTAACTACTCTGGGTTTAAAATTAATTCACAATTTAAAAATGCTGAACTCAGTCTTGGTTTTCCTTCCTCCCACCCCCTATTCTATGCCCAGAATATCTCTCAAATATCAATTCCCAATCTCAGCAGTCATATGTAGCCTCCCTCCTCTGCTCTCAAAGCCTTTTCCATGAACCCTCTTCTGCTATCTATAATATCTGACCTTGACCTACAGAAGTTTTTGAGTCTCCAACTCAATTTTAATCTTCATGGGAAGAAAGCCATGTTTTTCCCCATCTTTATGCCTCTCCTCCAAGGGGCAGACTCATCTTGCTGACAGTAAAATGCAATGGAGCAAATAGAGTAAGATTAACCTAGAAACTGACTGGAGTGAAGAAAATGAATGAGTAGGGATATTTTTGGCTTTTAAAAATGTTTTTAGAAGGAATGATTTTGCACCCTCCGTCCCCTGCTGACCTTTTTCTTCTTCTCTTTCCTCCTACTTCTTTCTAAGCCTACCAACCTTCTTTGAGCTTTTCATCATTCTGCAGAGATTTCCTTAGCTTTGAGCTTCAGACCAGGGTGGCAAGGAGTCTTTAAAGGGAGAGGAAGGGAAGCAGTAAGAAGGCAGCTACCTGGGGCAACATGAATTAATAATGGATCCCCTCTTGAATGTAAACTGGGGTAACCATCATGGGAAACAATAGAGAGGTTCCTTAGAAAACAAAAATAGAGCTACCATATGATGCAGCAATCCCACTCCTGGGCATATATCCAGAGCAAATTATAACTCAAAAAGATACACACAACTCTATGTTCATAGCACCACTATTGACAAAAGCCAAGACATGGGAACAACCTACATGTCCATCGATAGATGAATGGATAAAGATGATGTGGTGTAGATTTATATATAAAAAGGAACACTGCTGCTGCTGCTGCTAAGTCGCTTCAGTCGTGTTCAACTCTGTGCGACCCCAGAGACGGCAGCCCACCAGGCTCCCCCGTCCCTGGGATTCTCCAGGCAAGAACACTGGAGTGGGTTGCCATTTCCTTCTCTAATGCATGAAAGTGAAAAGTGAAAGTGAAGTCGCTCAGTCGTGTCCGACTCTTAGCGACCCCATGGACTGCAGCCTACCAGGCTCCGCTGTCCATGGGATTTTCCAGGCAAGAGTACTGGAGTGGGGTACCATTGCCTTCTCCAAAGGAACACTACTCAGCCATAAAAGAGAACAAAATAATGCCATCTGCAGCAGCATGGATGGATCTAGAGATTACCACACTAAGCAAAGTAAGTCAGAAAGAGAAAGACAGATAACATATGATATCACTTATATGTACAATCTAAAATAGGATACAAAGAAATGTATCTACAAAAGAGGAACAGACTCACAGATGACAGATCAGATTTGGGGCTGCCAAGGTGGAGGAGTGTTGGGGAGGGAAGGACTGGCAGTTTAGGATTAGCAGATGCAAATTATTATATATAGGATGGATAAACAACAAGGTCCTACTGTACAGCACAGGGAGCTATATTCAATATTCTGTGACAAACAAAAATGGAAAAGGATATGAAAAAGAAGATATATATGCATATATATATAACTAAATCACTTTGCTGTACAACAGAAATTAACGTTGTAAATCAACTATACTTCAATAAAATTTAAAAATTAAAGAATTAAAAAAACGAGGACCCTTCTCACTTCCCCATCTGCAGGCTCCCTAATTCTAGATACTGCTGCTGCTGCTAAGTCGCTTCAGTCGTGTCTGACTCTGTGCAACCCCACAGACGGCAGCCCACCAGGCTCCCCCATCCCTGGGATTCTCCAGGCAAGAACACTGAAGTGGGTTGCCATTTCCTTCTCCAATGCATGAAAGTGAAAAGTCAAAGTGAAGTCGCTCAGTCGTGTCTGACTCTTCGCGACCCCATGGACTGCAGCCAACCAGGCTCCTCCGTCCATAGGATTTTCCAGGCAAGAGTACTGGAGTGGGCTGCCATTGCCTTCTCCAATTCTAGATACTAAAGTTCTTCATTTCTGATGTGGAGACCATTTCAAACTAATTCATATCTCCTTACATAGATACTGCTATTAACCACTAGCCTCTTCAGGCACTTTGTACTTTATCGAAGTGTTTTCACATTCATTTTCATTAACGTTTCATTATGATGAAAATGCTAAATAACCATAATCGTTCTTCTAAATTAGAACCTCAGGGTGAACCTGGGAATAAAGTCTAAAGAGAATTTGATGATTCTCTCAACTAATTTCTAAAAATTAGACAGCAAACCTGCCTGCCTCACAAGTGAAAAATTGCCTTATATCTATCTACTACAGAAAATTTTTATTCCTTTTGTCCCTTCTGTCTGATGTTTGCTCAGAAAATAAAAATTCCTAAGGGGTGAACTCATCCATCCAAATGCTATCAAGTGCCGTGGTAATTAGATCTGGAACTCTTGTTTCAGTTAGCAAACCTTACCAAGCTGTAATGGATCCAAAACATGCGAGGATGAAAAGCACCAGAGAAAATATGGAGGCCGTTTCTTAGTAACAGCGCTTATTGGTTCCTTTTAAGTTTCTGTCCTAGATGGCTAACCCTCTCGTCTTTCAGAACAATGACAGCCCACACCACTCATTCCAAAATTAGATGAAGCCACTGAGAACTCTGGTGCCAGTGAGGAGCTAAAGATGGTCTTCTTTAATTAAGTAAAAGTCATTGTTCCCTTTCGCTCTTAATACAACTTGGGCTCATCTCACACGGGAACTGTCTATTCGTTCAACTGGATATTTTTGGTAGCTTTACAGTTATGGAGGAATAACCATTCATTTTCAGACTGTGAAATTTCATCTCATACAAAAAAAAAATTTTTTTAGAATTCTGAACTGTCATTTTCTTTGAATCCCTAAGTACTGTTTAAATCCATTTTCTTGCTATTATTTGTTGGTGTTCAATGACTCTACAGAATGACTCTGCTTCTGTTTTTGATCTGAGATGTTAATGCATTTTTATTTTTCCTGGTGCTGAGCACCCAAGGTTTCTGACACTGAACTAGGGACAGTGACTGGGGGAAGACCACCGCACTGATGGGACATAAACTTCAGAGTTGCACCGTTACTCTGCGTTTGGAATTTGTCACCCATAATTTCAATCATCATCACAGGTGTAGGCATAATGGACCAATCTACACACACACACACAAGCACACACACACTCTCAACACTGTGTGCTACTCTGAGCACAATACTCTGCTGGCTGGTTATCTGTGTATGTACGTGTACACATGTGTGAGCTCAGTTGCGTCCGACTCTTTGCAACCCTATGGACTGTAGCCCACCAGGTTCCCATGTCCATGGCATTTTCCAGGCAAAAATACTGGAGTGGGGTGCCATTTCGTCTTCCAGGGCATCTTCCCAACCCAGAGCTTATCTGTAAATGATACCCTCGCAGCTGCTGATCCTCTAATAGACCAAGCCCCTCTCCTGGTTTTATTTCACTGCAGGGCTGGCAACAGAAAGAGGAAGTTGGGGAGGAGGAAATGTAATAAATCCCATGACTACTTCTTCCCGCTCCCTCCACTCTGTGACCTCCCACTATTGGCATCACAGACATTCCTGATATCAGAATCCACCAGGAAGTCCCTTGCTTCCCGTTTTCATCCTGAGTCGCCTGTGATGAGGAACCATGCAAGTGCCTGAGCTGGTTCATCAGCTGAACAAAAGCAGTTCACGTTTCCATGTTCCCTGATCCGATTCTGAGGATGGACTGCTGTAACGCTTCAAGCTCAGAGAGACGCAGCAAACCCCATGCAGGCTGTAAGTATTAGAAAAATTCAAGAGCATGACTACCCAAGGGCGGTCACCCAGCAAGGTCACAATATTCAGACATCCTTCCCCGGCCGTGCACCTGCCCCCCATCATTCACGAGTCTAAACATCACACGATCCTTGGAAATTCATTGAACGATGCTGGGAACAAGCCAGGAACTACATCAAGGGTACTAGCCCGTGTGTTTCTATGAGCATGCCCACACGTGGAAACAGAAAGGGAATCGCATCCTTCAAAAGAAAACTAATCATGGGGATTCCCTGACAGTCCAGTGGTTAGAACTTTGTCCTTCCGCTACAGGGGGCACAGGTTTGCTCTCTGGTAGAAGGCAATGGCACCCCACTCCAGCACTCTTGCCTGGAAAATCCAGGAGCCTGGTGGGCTGCAATCCATGGGGTCGCTAAGAGTTGGACACGACTGAGCGACTTCACTTTTCACTTTCATGCATTGGAGAAGGAAATGGCAACCCACTCCAGTGTTCTTGCCTGGAGAATCCCAGGGACGGGGGAGCCTGGTGGGCTGCCATCTATGGGGTCGCACAGGTCGGACACGACTGAAGCGACTTAGCAGCAACAGCAGCAGCAGGGAAATGAAGACCTCTCCTGCTGCACTGTGTGGCAAAAAAGAAAAAGAAGGAACAGGTCTTGGTTTTGCTTACATTCTAATTGTTGTTACTTTAGTCATCTCCCACTGTTTTGAGACCCCATGGACTATAGACCACCAGGCTCCTCTGTGCATGGGATTTCCCAGGCAAGAATACTGGAGTAGGCTGCCATTTCCTTCTCCAGGGATCTTCCCAAACCCACATCTCCTACACTGCCAGGCAGATTCTCTACCACTGAGTCACCGGGGAAGCTTATATTTTAATACTCTGCTTTAAAAAATATATAGTTATCAATACCACATAAACCACAGCAGTACAGACTAAGCTATTTTCTCTATAGCTTTCCCAGTATTTCGAAGGAGCCTTAAACCCACTATACTTCCTGTATTCCAAGAGTTCTAAAAACACTAAATTTTTTAATGTAAAAATTATTAAAAATATCAATGAATACAATCAAACCCAAAACACTTTAAAGCAATCATTATTAAAATTTTTCTCAGAGAGGAGATCATAACTAGTTAACAGCCTCTGAAACCTATCTTCAGGCACCACTCAGGTGGAAAGTGTAAGGAAAACATACGCTGGTCAGTTAAGCCGGTATTTAAATGCAGCACTAAAAATGCATTTCACGCCCAGCTTCATCAATCACCAACCAATCTTACTTTGCATCTTGGCTACCAAAAGAAAATGAGATTTGTTTCCCTGAAGAAATATGTCAAAGCTCTGCCTGAATTATTAAGCTTTACTTATAGAGAGAAACTGAGTCGGGGAAAAAAATGAAGAAAATAGAAAAAGAAATAAAATTAGACCCAGGTTGCCATCTACAGACTGTTATCAGCACTGCTCATTTCTGAAGCACTAGATATCAGAATATCAATAAATATCAGCAGAAGCATAAAAGGCCAAAATGTATAACTATAATCGCAATGATTGCAAAAATCAAGACAGCCTATGAAGCCTCTCTTTTTTTCTAATATGAGAACACTAAAGAACACTAATAAAAAATCTTCACAGTTTAACATATGCTCTGAAGGAAGCATAGTTATGCATCTTAACTCTAAAATTTTAACACTTAGAAGTAAAATTGGATAGATTATATCATTCCAAATTTAAAATATTTTAAGCATCAAAAACTTTCATCTCTAAAATAGAATTCTTGTATTCTTTGATGTGATATTTGTATATATTGAGAATTAATCATCACAATAAGTCTAGTCAAAATCTGTCCCCATTCATGGTTACAAAATTTTTATTCTTGTAATAACTTTTAAGATCTACCCTCTTAGCAACTTTCAAATATGCAATGCAGTATTAATTTCCTGCATTTTTGGCTCATTATCTTGACTCTCTATATACCTTCCCTTTCATTTCGTTTCAAGTTTTTATTGCTTTTCCCTTTCTAAAGAATAAGAGCCCTCTGGAGGCACAAATGTCCAAAATCACACACTTGGTTCTAATTACTAAAACAGATGCTATTAAAGCAAAAAGCAACTGCAATAATAACTGAATTTGGAGACTGAAAGAGGAAAAAGAGAGAGAGAGAGAAATAAAGACCAGTACTTTTGGAATATAACCTAGAAAATCTCCTAAAGCCAAAGACATCTGGAAGGAGATCTGATAAGGAAAAATAGCTCAATTTTCAAAAGTAGGGATTTAAGCTAATATCCTTAAACTTATCAAGTGATGATTTAATCTCGTAAACAGTACAAAAGCTTTTTTTCGTTTTCCCTGGGAAAATTGTTTTGGAAGCCAAGATTCATTTTCCAGGTCATATGTTCTTTCTATCAAGATGAAAAGATACAAGATGCTTCATCTAAACTCTTGTATATGCTATATGCATATATATGCATATATGTATATGCCTATACGGTATAGGCCTCTTGTGCACATGTACATGCTAAGTTGCTTTAGTTGTGTCCGACTCTGCGACTCCATGGACTGTAGCCCGCCAGGTTCCTCTGTCCATGAGATTCTCCAGGCAAGAATACTGGAATGGATTGCCATTTCCTTCTCCAGGGGATCTCTCTAACCCAGGTATCAAACCTGCATCTCTTACATCTCCTGCACTGGCAGGCAGGGTTTTCACCACTAGCACTAGCTGGGAAGCCCAAAAGCCTCTTCCTGGGAACAAAAATTTCCCAAACCTTCATTTAAAAGACACCAGCCATTGTCCTATGTAACACCAAGATATATCAGTGAAAGCCTACTATCTACACATTATAAAACCACATGGCAAAATGTACACTTAACGTGGGCAATTAAAACCAGTGCAGATTCTCTAAAGACTGGGGAAGAATAGCTGAGGGCTTCTACATTTTCTCAGCACTTTGAAAATGTGACTTGTTTCCATATTCAACATGTTTTGGTTATTTTCACCCCCACACAAGAAACGATTGTTGAAAACTATTTGTGGGGTCTTCCCCGGCGGTCTAGTGGTTAAGACTTTGCTTTCCGAAGCAGCAGGTACGGGTTTGATCCCTGGTCGGAGAGCTAAGAGCCTACAAACCTCGCGGCCAAAACACTAAAAAAAACTCAAAACAGTAGCAATATCATAACAAATTCAATAAACACTTTAAAAATGGCCTACATCAACAACAAATCTTTTAAAGAGATCCTTGAAATATGGGGGGAAAATCTTTAAAAAAAGAGAAAACTATGAATTTCTACAAAGGCAAAAACACTGATAAATTGGACTTTTTAATAATGGTTATTTTCCTGTAAAACATGGAAATGCTGATTCAGCCTCTTGTGTTTCCATGTTTTCATGAGTGAAATAACCTGAAGAGATGATGGTCCCCTCTCTCTTGAGGGAAAACTGCTAAATCTAAAGATTTTCAAAAAATAAATTGAGAGTAGGACCGAGGATTTTCATAAGCTACTAAGAGCCACACAGAAAATAAGCAAGTAACATTTCATAAAAGCCTTTAATCGAAAGTGATTCATGAAAAGTTTAACATGAGTCTTGTTTCTTGGTGGGTGTTAAAATATTACAGAGACATCTATTTTGTAACTTCCACCATTCATTCACCAGTATCTATTAAGTGTCTCATCTCTCAGACCTAGTTATTGGAGATTGAAAAAAATAAACTAGTAAGACATATCCCCTGGCCTTGATGGTTTTGCAATCTAGTATATACTGATTAAAATAAGCCCTCTATTATTTTTAATGTTCACATGTAAGGCATGCGTTTTCAGGCTAGCTTTTTCCTTTGGTGCCCGCCATACAACAATGGTAAAGAATCTGCCTGCAATGAAGGAGACCTGGGTTCAATCCCTGGGTCAGGAAGAGACCCTGGAGAAGGGAATGGCAACCCCACTCCAGTATTCTTGCCTGGAGAATTCCATGGACAGAGGAGCTTGGCAGGCTACAGTCCATGGGGTCGCAAAGAGTCAGAGACGACTGAGAGACTAACACTTTCACTTTTTCCATACAACAAGCATTCACTAAACATCCATTGACTACATTTTACCCTGGCTTCCCCAGTTCATGGTCACTGGAAAGGCCTAAATCAAATCCCTTATGATTACACAGTGGAAGTGAGAAATAGATTTAAGGGACTAGATCTGATAGAGTGCCTAATGAACTATGGAATGAGGTTCGTGACACTGTACGGGAGACAGGGATCAAGACCATCCCCATGGAAAAGAAATGCAAAAAAGCAAAATGGCTGTCTGAGGAGGCCTTCCAAATAGCTGTGAAAAGAAGAGAGGTGAAAAGCAAAGGAGAAAAGGAAAGATATAAGCATCTGAACGCAGAGTTCCAGAGAATAGCAAGAAGAGATAAGAAAGCCTTCCTCAGCGATCAATGCAAAGAAATAGAGGAAAAGAACAGAATGGGAAAGACTAGAGATCTCTTCAAGAAAATTAGAGATACCAAGGGAACATTTCATGCAAAGATAGACTCGATAAAGGACAGAAATGATATGGACCTAACAGAAGCAGAAGATATTAAGAAGAGGTGGCAAGAATACACAGAAGAACTGTACAAAAAAGATCTTCACGACCCAGATAATCGTGATGGTGTGATCACTAATCTAGAGCCAGACATCCTGGAATGTGAAGTCAAGTGGGCCTTGGAAAGCATCACAACAAACAAAGCTAGTGGAGATGATGGAATTCCAGTTGAGCTATTTCAAATCCTGAAAGATTATGCTGTGAAAGTGCTGCACTCAATATGCCAACAAATTTGGAAAACTCAGCAGTGGCCACAGGACTGGAAAAGGTCAGTTTTCATTCCAATCCCAAAAAAAGGCAATGCCAAAGAATGCTCAAACTACCACACAATTGCACTCATCTCACATGCTAGTAAAATAATGCTCAAAATTCTCCAAGCCAGGCTTCAGCAATACATGAACCTTGGAATGTGAAGTCAAGTGGGCCTTAGAAAGCATCACTACGAACAAAGCTAGTGGAGGTGATGGAATTCCAGTTGAGCTGTTTCAAATCCTGAAAGATGATGCTGTGAAAGTACTGCACTCAATATGCCAGCAAATTTGGAAGACTCAGCAGTGGCCACAGGACTGGAAAAGGTCAGTTTTCATTCCAATTCCAAAGAAAGGCAATGTCAAAGAATGCTCAAACTACCGCACAATTGCCAAAGGCTTAGTTTGGCCAAATAACAAGATAGGAAAGTCATAGGATAGTGGTAGGCAGTTCATCTTCTTCTTCCTTCCACCCATCTCCCTCCCTCACTGGCCCCCAATGCTAAACTGAAATGTCCTCAAAGACTGTCTTATTGGTCCTGCACCAGACACGAGGGGACAACCACCTGCCAATTCCACTCAATCAGTGGACTTTAACTCCTCTCTCCAAGTCACAGGAAAAGTAGACGGACCTGAAATATCTGTCCTGTTACTTCCCTACTGCCCTTAGATGCTTTTCCTGACGCCACTCTCCTCCAGCGGAGCATATAACACTTTTTTAGAGCAGCCTCTGCTGAACGCTACAGCTATTTGTAAAATGAATCTGAAATAAAGCTCCAGCTTCACATTCTGGGAGAAGACCATATTCTGTTTCTCCAGGCTCTTCAAGAAGAGATCGCCATGGGAGCCTGAGACCTTGGCATGGGCTGTGTGATCTGGACCCCCACCCTCTAGGGGCTGGCTTCCTGGGCTATCACAGGTTGCCATTTCCTCCTCCAGGGGATCTTCCTGGCCCAGGTGTGTCTCCTGCATTGGCAGGCAGATTCTTCACCACTAGTGCCATCTGGGAAGCCTGGAATTAGTGTCAGATGCCACACCAGAAACCTTTAGAAAGGATATAAATAAAGAGGTCCTACACACTCTTCCCATCGTCATGCCCGTCAGAGAGATATTGATATTTAACCATTGAATGAGTGGGTTTAGAGTCGGGGGAATGGAGTTTGGAAATAAATGATTGGGGAAGGCTCTTTGGAGGAGAAAGGAGCCTGGAGAGTTAGTGTCTCCATTTCAAACCATGAACAAATAAATGTTTGCCTGCCTGGCATGTCAGGTAAAAGACATGGTAAAAGACATTTGGGGAGTGCTTTCAAATATATGAAACTATTTTTATTGTTATCACATTTGGATCCTTTCAACAGTCCTTTGGGAGTGTTGTGTGTGTGCGCGCATGCTCAGCCATTCAGTTGTGTCTGACCCTTTGTGACCTCATGGACTTAGCCTGCCAGGATCCTCTGTCCATGGAATTTTCTAGGCAAGAATACTGGAGTGGGTTGCCATTTTTCCCTCCAGGGAATTAAACCACTTATACCTTTGAATAAACCTGGACAGCAGACACTATAACAAATCCTATCTTCGATCTAAAACAGAGGATAAGAAATGACCACATGGAGCCTAAGGTCAGTCACATAATTAGCATCGGCAGCTGGGTTGGATTTGTCTTCCAGGCAATTTGCCATGGGTGGGGTGCCCCCTACCCCAGTTTTCTTGGAGAGGGCGTCCCGTGGCAGGGAAGGGAGACACAACTCCTTCCTGTTTTTGATGCCTCATTAGATTCTAGAGGAAGAGACTGGGCAGGACTGAAAAGTCTAGAATCTTCTGTCTGCCCTGTTAGCTCTGCCTGGCTGCTTGAGGGCAGTTTAGCCTTAGCCTTCCTTTCTTAGGGCTCCCTGGAGTAGCGCTCATCATCTAGCTCTTTTCTGGCTGCACAGGGAGGTGCAGAACAGATCTGGGAAGCCCTGCATCCCCGGAGGGAAGCCTCAGAGTGGGCTGTTCAGAGCTGAGAGCAGCGCTTATTCCAGGCCTTCAAGCACTCCCCGAGAGGCATTCCTCTGCCCTCGACACCCTGAAATCCCTTTAGAGAGGCAAGTCCTGAATATAATACAGGCACACTCCAGAATGTCCCGGAATTTCCCCCAATTCAATAGAGAATAATTATACTGTTATGGCTACAATTCAGCTACCGATAAGGCTGACCCCTGTGCTGGTCAGGTACTCTTTTTATCCAGCAGCTATAGAAAATTCAAACAATCCCGAGAGCACTGTCTGCATGGACTGCTTTAAGCCTGACAAATGGAATGATAAAATCCTTAGTCTGCATAAAGTTCCATTTTGTCCTTTACTGCCTTTCCACAATCAAATTAAACTTGAAAGGGCTTTTCCTCACTCCAGGGAGGAAAAGTGCCATTGGAAAAAAAAAAAAAAGAGTATCATCTCACTGGCAAATTAACAGATAAGAGTCAGCCCTGCTGACGCAATGCCAAGGCGAGGTAAAAATTCAATCTCTTTATCACAGAAAAGTCATTTTTACTAAATCGGGGAAATAAGAGTAGGTCAGGATACAGGAACAGTTTCTCCCTCTTGACGTTTGAGATATAAAACTAAAATGGAATTGGCACTTATGTGTGAATCACAACCCTATTCTCCTTCAGATGACACCACATTTATTAAATTCTTCTATGAGAAATTATAAAGTTGCCCAAGGAATAAAAGTGATGCTCATGATAACAGAGCAGAACTGTGGGCTATTTCTAAACAGCATACTCAGCGTGATAATTGTTGCTTAGATAAAGCCCTATCTCTTCAGGGCCTCTGGGTTTAACAGCAGACTTGGCAAATTAATACAGTCATTATACAGCCAAAAGCTGCATCACTTACCCATTCATTATTGTTCAAATCAAAATTCATACTTTTCCGGGTCTCCCCAGGGTTAAGAACTAGATAGGGAAGTTTATCATTCTGCAAAATAACCTCTCCTGGTTCTCTCTCCACCATGCTAAGAGAAACAGCCAATCATGTTTTTATATTAATTTTCATATTAATGGATCCTGTGCTGATGGACTAGGAGAGGTGACTTCTTTTCTGGAACTCTGCCAACTGCTTGGGGAGGAAGAGTGGGATACCTGATTTCTTGTTGTTGTTGTTGAGTCACTATGTCATGTCCCAGTCTTTGCAACCCCATGGATGGCAGCAAGCCAAGCTTCCCTGTCCTTCACTATCTCCCCTAGTTTCCTCAAACTCATGACCATTGAGTCGGTCATGCCATCTAACCATCTCACCCTCTGCCACCCCCTTCTCCTTTTGCCTTCATTCTTTCTTAGCATCAAAGTATTTTCCAATGAGTTGGCTCCTCCCATCAGGTGGCCAAAGTATTGGAGTTTCACCTCCAGAATCAGTCCTTCCAATGAATATTCAGGGTTGATTTCCTTTAGAATGAACTGGTTTGATCTCCTTGCAGTCCAAGGGACTGTCAAGAGTCTTCTCCAGCACCATCATTTGAAAGAGAATTCTTCAGCGATCAGCCTTCTTTGTGGTCCAATTCTCACATCCATACATGACGGGAAAACCATAGCCTTGACTATATGGAATTTTGTCGGCAAAGTGATGTTTCTGCTTTCTAATATGGTTTATCCAGTGGCTCAGCAGTAAAGAATCTGCCTGCAATTCAGGGGATGTAAGCTCAATTCCTGGGTGGAGATCTTCTCCCTGGGTGGGTATCTTCTCCACGGAGAAGGAAATGGCAACCTATTCCAGTATTTTTGCCTGGGTAATCCCAAGGACAGAGAAGCCTGGTGGGATATATATAGTCCTAGGTGTCTATAGTCCCTACAGATGCTAAATAATCAGATATACTAGACTTGTCATAGCAGGTGCATGTCTAAAGGGAGCTGACCAAGCCCTCCAGACAACCTGGGTTTGGAGGATCTGTAGAGAGATGGAGCTTGGGAAGCTATAAAAGATGCTATAAAAAATCCATTTTTTTTTTAAGATGGGGACATTTTCAATTAAGCATAACTTGGAAGATCGTATAACCAGTTTACTCTTATTCTAACATTTAGCTTTTAATTATTTTGATTAAACATTTCATCTGAACAAAGGATGTTGCCAACTTGACCTCAAAATCTGAAAGCTTTTTTATTTATTTAGAATTATGAACTAGGAGAAGGACTTCTTGATTTCCAAATATTGATAGATTCTACTCTGTCTGAATCCCTCAGCATACCCCTTTCTCTCTCTCTTTCTCTCTTTTTGTTATTTCTTGTTCTTGCTAGAATTTGCTGTATCTCTTTGGACCTGATACCCACAGGAAGTTTGGAGAAACATGACTATGAAAGAATAGAGTTGGATCACAAGCAACACTTGATTTAGAAGGAGCATCTTCTCCCCCAGAATTTTTCAGCAGCTCGAGAAACAATGTGATCATTTCACTCCTACCACCTAGTGAGAGGCAGCCTCAGAAGGTTCCAGAGAAGGTGCTGCTGGCTCAATATGTAGGGACCCTAGCTGGTGTGTGTTTTGGGGACAGAATCTTCACACCTTTCTGAAGCCAACACGTAGTTTTCTTAGCTGTGAACACATGATGCTCAGACGCTTCATTTGATCAGGACTCCTCGTTCTGGGACACCACCTACATTTCAGCATATGATTTACGGAATTGAATCATGAGCTCCCAGGCCTCTCAACATCGCCTTGGTTTCAGAATCCATGTTTCTTATTTCATCAGTCCATGATTTTCTCCCTCGCTTTTATAGCAAACGTTTTCGAATCAAGCACTTCTCACAAGTTCACTTTCTAGAAAGGCAATGAGTATGAAAACCCTTTCCATGAAATGTATTCCAGGGAATGATACGTTGTTGGGAACTGTAGGCTTGCCACCCCATGGGGACAAGTTATAAAGACTTACATCAGTCTACTCTGAATCAATTTCAAATGTCTCTAAATGGCAACAAATTCTTTTCAAGATGAAACAGGAATCAATTCAACAACCCAAGTTGGCACCAACATGCCGAGGCTCCATGTGATAATTCTCTGTAAATGAAAGTATTTATAACTTTTCTAAGCTTACTGCCCCCAGTTACAAGAAATGAAATTCCACTTGAGTTTCTCAGCTCTGTGGTCTCTCCTTTTCAGTGTAGAATGGCTGTTGGGCTGTGTGGGGATAATCACTTTGCTGAGGAGTTTATACTGATGCATGCTTCTCCTGCCCACATCAACTCCAGGGCACTGGAGCACAGCCAGACATATTTTTCCACTATGTGCTTTGTTATGAAGAAGTCTCCTTTTCAGAGATCTGCTCTGATGGGTGCTATTATTTTTATTTACATGTGGAATGAGAATCAACTCAAATGAAGGTCCAGCAAGATGCATGTGGGATTGGTAAAAATGGAGATCTGGACTAAATTCGTTTTAAAATTGAATTGAATGTTTTCTTTATGGACTGGCCTGGAATGCACTTGATTGAATCACTCATTTTCTAAAAGTGTTTGTTCTTATTTTAGTGGAGATGGAGGCAGGGGCACCACATGGGATCAGAGGATGGTGCATTTTGTGCACTTGGAAGGGGCAAACAAAAATTGGCAAGAATGGACACAGAACTTTCTTCTTTGGTGTTGCCAGCGCTGCAGAATCAGATCAGACAAACTGGCATTGTCTTTGCTCTCTCTCCCTTGTTGATAAAAGGGAAGAGGGGGCGAGGCAGAAAGTTTTGTGCAAATAGATCCATTAGTAAAAACACTTCACTAGCTTCATTAGCCTGGACTCCGTTCAGGGTTCAACAATTCAACCATTAAATGGGCATAAGATAATAATTAGAGTTCATAGGGGTGTTGTAAGGGCTTCCCAGGTGGCTAAGCAATAAAGAACCTGCCTGCCAATGTAGTAGATATGGGTTTGATCCCTGGGTGGGGAAGATCCCCTGGAGGAGGGCACGGCTACTCATTCTAGTATTCTTACCTGGGAAATCCCATGGACTGGGAAGCCTGGCAGGCTACAGTCCATGGGGTCACAAAGAGTCGGACATGACTGAGTAACTGAACAACAACAGCAACAAAGGTTGTTGTAAGGCTAGTTGATGAACGTAAAGACTTTAGAACAATCCCTGGCACCTGGTTAGCATAAGTGCGTGCTAGTGCATGGCATTAGGATGACTGCTTGTCATTATTATTGATCAGACTTAGACCCCTTTCTGGCAGCTAGAGGCAATTTCAACAGAAGCTGCAGAAATTCATGACTCCAAGTGTGCTTAGTCAATTTCCACTCTTGCCTTCTTGGCTCTGTGATTTGGAGCAACTTAAATTCTGTCAACCTCAGTTTCTTCAGCCATAAATAGAGATAAGGACAAGAGCTCCTACCTCGTGGGACTGTTGGACTCTCACCTGATTGGGCACACCAAATGCCATGTCCACGTGGACTAGCTATGATGGTTCTGGGTGCTATCCTGTTCACATCAGGACCATTGTCATTCCCAGCATTCTGTAGCTTCTACTGCAATTCATTCCAGAGGGAACTCAGGGTCTCTTCTTTGGCAGACTCTTTACCTGTCTTGTATCCTGCTAGTTTCTGACTTGGATCTACGTCTTGACATTCAGAGTTAGAGTGTTAGTGGCTCAGACATGTCCAACTCTTTGTGACCCCAGGGACTGTAGCCTGCCAGGCTCCACTGTCCATGGAATTCTCCAGACAAGAATACCGGAATGAGTGGCCATTCCCCTCTCCAGGGGATCTTCCTGATCCAGGAATGGAACCCAGGTCTCTTGCATTGTAGGCGGAGACCACTACAATCGTACCATCTGAACCACTAGGAAGACACATCTTGATGTTCACCTGAAATTTTATAAATCAGAATAAAGCTAAGGTAGGATGAACATTTTTCATATCCATGAGGCATTAATTAATGGATGATAAATTTTCTTATGATAGTCTTGTTTATTTTTCTAAATTTAAGAGTGACAACTGGCTTCTTTGGTTTGTCATCATGACTGATTATTCCCCCCAATTTAACATGGTGGTATGTTTCTTTTCCTGTGAAGATGTCTGGAGTTAAGAGTTGGAATTACAGGAGAAAAGAAGAGATAAGAAGGCTGTTCCCAGGGCAGCCTTGGTTGAAATCGATTCATATAAGCCATTTTCTCCACTGAGTGGTAAGTAAGCAATGCCCCTTCATGTCTGTAGATGGCCCTGATTAAAAAGACAGAAAATTAAAATTCTTGGAATCATTCATATGCCTCCTCCTAGCCCATCACAAATAGCCAACTCATTGGAAAAGATCTGGCTGCTGGGAAAGATCGAAGGCAGGAGGAAAAGAGGGTGACAGAGGATGAGATGGTTGCATGGCATCACCGATTCAATGGACATGAACTTAGGCAAGATAGTGGGGGACAGGGAGACCTGGTGTGCCTCAGCCCATGGGGTTGCAAAGAGTCTACACGACTTAGTGACTGAACCAAAGAGCAAAAGCCCATCGCTAAAGGAGAGAACTTAGAAACCTAGCTTGGGGTACAGAGTGGTGCTCATGAGTGTTTGCTGGACAGACATCTCTTAATCTAATCAGTTTTGTTTTCTGGAGATTCATTTCAGAAGACATAGCATGACTTTCAAGATAAATACAAATCCTTGTCATAATATGCTTGGAAACTGTTGCTTCTTTCTCCTCATTGGCCTCCTTTATTTAAAAATAGGTGCCTTGAAGCTTTGGACTCTCCGACCAAGAAGGCTAGTGAACCAGTTTCTATTTCTGCCTCTGCTGCCCTTGAACTGCAGCAGGCAGTTCACTTGACCTTCTTCCCTTCCCTTCCCTTAAGGAAGATGCCTGCTGAGTACAGACCCCACGGGGGCGTTGGGAGGGTTTCAAGAGTGAATACAACCATCTTGGGTTATAATATGATGCTGCCAACTACTTTGGGGCCTGGGATGAAAGATACTGCATGAAAGAGCATTGTTATTACATTTTGTTAAAAATATGGATCAAAGGCTGGCTATACAGTAAGTGCTAAATGTTAATTATTGTTATAATATCATAACAAAGCAGATGCCAGAATGCTAGATCCCATGAGAAAACCTATTATAATAAGCCAGTGTGAAATGTACATATTACAAAGATATTTGGCAAGGAGGCAGATTTGGTTTTCAAATCTCAATGAACAGTTAAGCAGAATAAAAAAATAACTTTTAATGCTATGAAAAATATTAGTGTCTTGACAACCCTTTAACATAAAAATAAGAAGCTGCCTTTTCCCCATAGAAAAGAGGGAGCATTATTGCTTTATTTCTCCCTGAGCAGAAGATATATTTGTAACATCTTTGAATATAGAAAAAAAAAAGCAATATTCTTTTTTACAATGACCCCTAAAATAACTCTCTTTATGACAAAGATGAATTGGGAGAAAATTTTCTAAGTTTATAATAAAGCGATGAGTAAATCTATTTTTTTTTTTTAGTTGCAAATGAGTTTATGTTCACATATTGCTGGTTTCTCTTTCCTCCTCCAAATGCATATTCTCTTTGGTGACATTAGCGGATGGACTTCTGCAAGCGTTTGTAAATGTCACTGGCTTCTCTTGGCTCGAGCTTTGTACATATTTTCAGATCTTAAAAGCAGAGTGAAAAACATTAGTCGCTTAGTTGTATCTGACTCTTTATGACCCCCTGGACTGTAGCCCACCAGGCTCCTCTTTCCATGGGGTTTCCCAGGCAAGAATACTGGAGTGGGTTACCATTTCCTTCTCCAGGGGATCTTCCCAACCCAGGGATTGAACCCAGGCACATCATGTAATATCAGCTGGGAAAAGGAGGAGGAGGAAGGAGAAAAGACATAAGACATAGAAAGATGGGTCTGGAAGGAGAACCCTGTCTTAGAAATCACCAAGGTCAATAAAAAGTACTCTGTGTCTTCATGCTATGAGTGGAGCATGTATGAATTCACCTAGCATACTCAGCCTTATTTTCTGAGAACACTGTGAAATATGAATAACCAACTCTCAGGAGAAAGTGAAAACATATCTTTGTGTTGGGTATGTTTTATCTTTGGGGAAGAAAGGGAGATTGGAGAAGGCTGTACACCTCAACAGACTTACAGCAGACAAGGTACCCTCAGCTGAAAGCATCATGGCCAGACAACGATTTAGTTATCTTGGCTCCACCTCCATGTTTTTCTGCCCTCACTACACCCAGCCACCTGCTGGCTATTTATCCATTCAACGCTAACTAACTTCAGCTTTTCCTTTAAACTTTTCTTCCCCTGTTACTCTAACTTTTAAAAAATGCACCTGTTGTTAGAAATAAACAAGAACCATATCTGTTGGTCCATTGGATCATGTGTTTGTCTGTTTGCAGGGGAGACAAACTGCAGGTAATCAAAGGAACTGATTTGGGTTTGAGGTTGAAATATGAACCAAACTAGGCTCCTTCACTGAAAAATTTCAGGGTGATTCGCCATAAAAAACCACTGTCCCTGTGCTCATGAATCACAAAGGGAACCAGCCTGTAAACCACTCCAGTCTTTGGGAGGAGGAGGCCATGCCCAGCAGATGTGTGCTCCAGTTGCACCTGCATGGGGCTTGGGGAGCAGGTATCTCTTGCCTTTCTCAGGACACAGTTGTTTTCTCAGCTCCTGTGATGCCAAAGAGTTTTCACGAGAGTGTGCTGGCAGCTGCTTGTTAAAAAATAGTATGGAGGCTCCTCAAGAAATTAAACATAAAATTCCCATATCATCAAGCAATTTCACTT
This sequence comes from Cephalophus harveyi, assembly GCA_006410635.1. Classification (NCBI taxonomy): domain Eukaryota; kingdom Metazoa; phylum Chordata; class Mammalia; order Artiodactyla; family Bovidae; genus Cephalophus; species Cephalophus harveyi. The sequence continues at coordinate 192,813 of SJYT01022063.1, read as the reverse complement.
CTGGACGTACATCCAAAAGAAATGAAAATAGGACCTCAAAGAGATAACTACACTCCAGATTCTTTGCAGCATTATTCACAAAGCCAAGATATGGAAACAGCTCAAGTGCCCATCAACAGATGAATGGTTGAAGAAGCTGTGGTGTATCTAACAGCGGAATATTACTCAGCCATGAGGAAGAAGGAAATTCTGCCATGTGTGACAGCATGGATGAACCTGAAGGGTGTCATACTAAGTGAAGGAAGTCAGGCAGAGATAGACAAGTACTGCATGTTATCACTTATATGTGGAACCTAAAAAAAAAAAAAAAATTGAAACTCACAGAAACAGAGAGTAGAAATGTGGTTGCCAGGGTTGGTGTGGAGGAAATAGAGAGAGGTTGGTCAAAGAGTACCTACTTTCAGCTCTATGATGATTAAGATCTGAGGATCTAATTGAAGACATGGTAACTCTAGATGATAGCGTTATTTGTAATTGACATTTGCTAAGAGAGCAGAACTTAACTGCTGAAAAAAAAATGGTTATAGAATACACCCCTCCCCCATATTCTACCCCTGTCCCAACAGCATCCAGGACAAGAACGGACTGAGGTGAAAGATTTGTAATACACAGACTCTCTCTGAGGGTCAATGCAAAGAGAAGCCGCAGAGCCAAGAGAGAAAACACAAATGAAGACACTGGAGGAATTTGAAGCCACTGGCATTCCGCCATCAGTACTCATTAGACATGGCCCGACTTCCGGCAGATTAACTAGACGCTGAGATTATTCTGTTACATGCCAAAAGAGCATGTTCCTCCAGCTATACCAAATCATTTCAACGATCAAGCATCTTTAAGTGATCAAAATAAACAAGAGATTTAACCAGCCTCAGGAATTCTATTAGCAGTGATATATTTGTTGTTTAGTGAGTGCCACCTAAAATCTGGACACATACGGTATCGTATTTAATCCTCCTCTGTGTTCATCATTTTTAGTTTGCTGGCAAAAATCTCAGTTCAGTTCAGGAGAAAGAGAGTCAGTTCACTTCAGGCTCAGTTGTGGCTGACTCTTTGTGACCCCATGAATCACAGCACGCCAGGCCTCCCTGTCCATCACCAACTCCCGGAGTTTGCTCAGATGCATGTCCATCCAGTCTGTGATGCCATCCAACCATCTCATCCTCTGTTGTTCCCTTCTCCTCCTGCCTTTTATCTTTCCCAGCATCAGGGTCTTTTCAAATGAGTCAACTCTTCACATCAAGTGGCCAAATTATTGTAGTTTCAGCTTCAACATCAGTCCTTCCAATGAATATTCAGGACTGATTTCCTTTGGACGGACTGGTTGGATCTCCTTGCAGTCCAAGGGACTCTCAAGAGTGTTCTCCAACACCATAGTTCAAAAGCATCAATTCTTCAACGCTCAGCTTTCTTTATAGTCCAACTCTCACATCCATACATGACTACTGGAAAAACCATAGCCTTGACTAGACAGACCTTGTTGGCAAAGTAATGTCTCTGCTTTTGAATATGCTGTCAAGGTTGGTTATAACTTTTCTTCCAAGGAGTAAGCGTCCTTTAATTTCATGGCTGCAGTCACCATCTGCAGTGATTTTGGAGCCCAAATAATAAAGTCTGCCACTGTTTCCACTGTTTCTCCATCTATTTTCCATGAAGTGATGGGACCAGATGCCATGATCTTAGTTTTCTGAATGTTGAGTTTTAAGCCAACTTTTTCACTCTCCTCTTTCACTTTCATCAAGGGGCTCTTTAGTTCTTCACTTTCTGCCATAAGGGAGGTATCATCTGCATATCTGAGGTTATTGATATTTCTCCCGGCAATCTTGATTTCAGCTTGTGCTTCATGCAGCCCAGCGTTTCTCATGATGTACTCTGCATATAAATTAAATAAGCAAGTTGACAGTATACAGCCTTGACGTACTCCTTTCCTGATTTGAAACCAGTTTGTTGTTTCATGTCCAGTTCTAACTGTTGCTTCTTGACCTGCATACAGGTTTCTCAAGAGGCAGGTCAGGTGGTCTGGTATTATCATAAGGGATTTGACTTAGGTCATACCTGAATGGTCTAGTAGTTTTCCCTACTTTCTTCAATTAAAGTCTGAATCTGGCAATAAGGAGTTCATGATCTGAGCTACAGTCAGCTCCCAGTCTTGTTTTTGCTGACTGTATAGAGCTTCTCCATCTTTGGCTGCAAAGAATATAATCAGTCTTATTTCTGTATTGACCATCTGGTGATGTCCATGTGTAGAGTCTTCTCTTGTGTTGTTGGAAGAGGGTGTTTGCTATGACTACTGCGTTCACTTGGCAAAACTCTGTCAGCCTTTGCTCTGCTTCATTCTGTTCTCCAAGGCCAAATCTGCCTGTTACTCCAGATGTTCTCCTGTGGAGGTAGGGGTCAGCAGTGGACTGCTGCAGGGACAGGGACTCCGGGTGGAGCAGACTTGGGTGTGGCATAAGCCCTCTTGGAGGAGGTTGCCATTAACCCCATCATAGAGCTGCCAGAACTTACACAGGACTGGGAAATAGACTCTTGCAAGGCCCAAACAGAACCTCGTTTGGGCCTGCACAGCAGGACCCAGGAGAAAGGAGCAGCGACCCCACAAGAAACTGACCCAGACTTGCCTGGGAGTGTCCAGGAGTCTCCAGTGGAGGCGTGGGTTGGTGGTGGCCTGCTGCAGGGTTGGGCGCACTGAGTATAGCAGTACATGCCTGGGACCTTTTGAAGGAGGCGCCATTATCTTCATTACCTCCATCATGGTTTCGTCCCAGGTAAGTAACAGGGTTCTCCAAGCTGACTTCAACAATATATGAACCGTGAACTTAAGGCAGAGGAACCAGTGATCAAATTGCCAACATGCTCTGGATCATCAAAAAACCGAGAGAGCACCAGAAAATCATCTACTACTGCTTTATTGACTATGCCAAAGCCTTTGATTGTGTGCATCACAATAAACTGTGGAAAATTCTGACAGAGATGGGAATACCAGATCATCTGACCTGCCTCTTGATAAATCAGTATGCAGGTCAGGAAACAACAGTTAGAACTGGACATGGAACAACAGACTGGTTCCAAATTGGGATAGGAGTACGTCAAGGCTGTATGTTGTCACCCTGTTTATTTAACTTACATGTAGAGTACATCACAAGAAACACTGGGCTGAATGAAGCACAAGCTGGAATCAAGATTGCAGGGAGAAATATCAATAACCTCAGATATGCAGATGACACCACCTTTATGTCAGAAAACGAAGAAGGACTAAAGAGCCTCTTGTTGAAAGTGAAAGAGGAGAGTGAAAAAGTTGGCTTAAAATTCAACATTCAGAAAGCAAAGATCATGGCATCCTGTCCCATCTTTTCTCGGCAAATAGATGGAGAAACAGTGGAAACAGTGGCAGACCTATTTTTTTGGGCTCCAAAATCACTGCATATGGTGACTGAAGTCATGAAATAAAAAGACACTTACTCCTTGGAAGAAAAGTTATGACCAACCTAGACACCATATTAAAAAGCAGAGACATTACTTTGCCAACAAAGGTCCATCTAGTCAAGGCTATGGTTGTGAAACTTGGATGTGAGACTTGGACTATAAAGAAAGCTGAGTGCTGAAGAATTGATGTTTTTGAACTGTGGTGTTGGAGAAGACTCATGAGAGTCCCTTGGACTGCAAAGAGATCCAACCAGTTCATCTTAAAGGAAATCAGTCCTGAATATTCATTGGAAGGACTGATGTTGAAGCTGAAACTCCAATACTTTGGCCACCTGATGTGAAGAGTTGAGTCATTTGAAAAGACCCTGATGTTGGGAGAGATAGAAGGCAGGAGAAGCAGACGACAGAGGATGAGATGGTTGGATGGCATCACCGACTCAATGAACATGAGTTTGAATAAATTCCGGGAGTTGATGATGGACAGGGAAGCCTGGTGTGCTGCAGTCCTTGGGGTCGCAAAGAGTCAGACATGACTGAGTGACTGAATTGAAAAGAACTGAACTGAAATAGCAGGGAGGGAACACAACTCCACCCATCAACAGAAAATTAGATTAAAGATTTACTGATCATGGCTCCGCCTATCAGAACAAGTCCCAGTTTCCCCCTGTCAGTCTTTCCCATCAGAAAACTTCCATAAGCCCCTTATCCTTCTCTATTAGAGGGCAGAGAGACTGAAAACCACAATCACAGAAAAGTAACCAGTCTGATCACATGGACTACAGCCTTTCTAATTCAATGAAACCATGAGCCATGCTGTGTAGGGCCACCAAAGATGGATGGGTCACAGTGGAGAGTTCTGACAAAATGTAGCCCACTGGAGAAGGGAAAAACATAACTTTGACTAGATGGACCTTTGTTGAGAAGGTCATGTCTGTGCTTTTTAATATGTTTTCTAGGTTTGTCATAGATTTTCTTCCAAGGAGTAAGCGTCTTTTAATTTCAAGGCTGCAGTTACCATCTGCAGTGATTTTGGAGCCCCAGAAAATAAAAAGTCAGCCACTATTTCCACTGTTTCCCCATCTATTTCCCATGAAGTGATGGGACCAGATGCCATGATCTTAGTTTTCTGAATGTTGAGTTTAAGCCAGCTTTTTCACTCTCCTCTTTCACTTTCATTAAAAAGCTGTTTATTTCCTCTTCACTTTCAGCCATAAGGTGGTGTCATCTGCATATCTGAGCTTATTGGTATTTCTCCTGGCAATCTTGATTCCAGCTTGTACTTCATCCAGATGGACATTTCTCGTGATGTATGAATTGCATTGTACAGGAAGCAGTGATCTTTTCTTCTTTACCTTTGGAGTCTCTTCTTTTCTCAGATATTTGTTAAGCCTCCTCTGACAACCATTTTGCCTTTTTGCACTTCTTTTTCTTGGGGATGGTCTAGATCCCTGCCTCCTGTACAGTGTCATAAATCTCTGCCCATAGTTCTTTAGGCACTCTGTCTATCAGATCTAATTCCTTGAGTCTATTTGTCACTTCCACTGTATAGTTCCAGTTTAGTCGCTCAGTTGTGTCCGACTCTTTGCAACCCCATGAATTGCAGCATACCAGGCCTCCCTGTCCATCACCATCTCCCGGAGGTCACTCAGACTCTTTTCTTTGGAAGGAATGATGCTAAAGCTGAAACTCCAGTACTTTGGCCACCTCATGCGAAGAGTTGACTCATTGGAAAAGACTCTGATGCTGGGAGGGATTGGGGGCAGGAGGAGAAGGGGACGACCGAGAATGAGATGGCTGGATGGCATCACTGACTCGATGGATGTGAGTCTGAGTGAACTCCGAGAGATGGTGATAAACAGGGAGGCCTGGCGTGCTGCGATTCATGGGGTCGCAAAGAGTCGGACACGACTGAGCGACTGAACTGAACTCACCCCCATCAAGAGGCTGTTTAGTTCCTCTTTGCTTTCTGCATAGAGTGGAATCATCTGCATATCTGAGGTTGTTGATGTTTCTCCAGGCTAGAAATTAGCCTAATAGTTACCCTTGTAGTTAAGCTTGGAGGGAGAACAACTGATGATTCTCCATAATTTGCCACTTCCATTGTATTGACTTACACTGTTATTGACACATTGATATTTGATATTGATATTTGGATTAAAAAAAAAAAACAACTATATGTCAGGTAGTTAAAAAGGAAAATGGAGTCCAAAATGGCGGTGGCTAAAAGACAAAGACAGGAAAAGCCCGTGAAAATAAAAAAAGAAAGTCTGCAGCCTGGAGTGAGGATCTCAGGTAAAACAAACAGCTCTCCTGGCCAGCCCAATTTACATAGGTTAGGCTCAGGGGGGAGGAGACAAATGTATAAAAAGAGGAAGACTAGAAGAATTGGGGCTCCTCTTCTGTTCTCTATTTTTGGGTCCTCCAGCCCTCAGGTCTTGAGGATATATTTTCCTTTTCTTGTCAGTAAAATGGAGCTATAACATTGGTCTGTCTGTCACTTCAAATTTTTGCTGTGTCAAGACAGAACCAAGGAAATTACACACTCCCCCAACACTATATAACAGAAAGTTTTGAGTTGATTAAAATAACTTATTTCTTTAATTTCTACATACATTTGGGGAGTCTTGATGTGTCCAGTATTAGAAGAAAAAATATCAAACATCCTTGTTATTATTGGTTTTCCTGGAACTGGAAGAGACAGGAGAAATGAAGCAGGGTACAAATCTAATTCAAGAAAGTCCTCAAAAGTAATATATAATATGCATACAAGACAGATATAAATTTGAAACAAAAGTGAATTCTTGAATTTATTTGAAATGTAACTAATTATTGCCCACAGTCATACTTTAACTATTAATCACAATATTCTGTTAATATGCTTTTTTGGTAAATGACATAATAGCCAGTTGAGCAGGCACACAAAAAACAGTCATTGAAGGACTGATTGAATCAGTAAATAGTTTCAAAATTATGAAAGAAAAGATAAATATAAATTACTGAAAGGCAAACTAAGGAAGAGCAAGCAGCAAAGAAACACTTTCTGGTTTTGAATCTTGTGGACACATTTTAAATGGTTCAGTAGACTTTCCTGCTGGTTCAGTGGTAAGGAATCTGCCTGCCAAAGCAAGAAACATGAGTTCAACTCCCAGCTCAGAAGGGTTTCCAAACCCATGCACCACATCTATTGAGCCTAGGAACCACAACTGTGGACCCCATGCACCACAACTTCTGAAGTCCTTGCAGCCTAGAGCCCATGCTCTGCAAGAGAAGCCACCACCATGAGAAACCCATGCACTGCAACAAAGAGTAGCCCCTGCCAGCTGCAACTAGAGAAGGCCTACACAGAAGACCCACCACAGCCAAAAATAAATAAATAAAATTATAAATGACTGAGTGATGTATGTATAATTCAGAAGAGGCTAGATATGTTGCAATCAAGAATAATTATCAAATTTTAGTAGCATAAAATGATAGAGCTTTATACCCAACTTATACTCTCTACCCAACAGGTGCCTGCTGAGAACTTACTATTTCAGATGGATGAAGGTGTTCCGTTTGCATGGTTCCATGATCACCAGGGAATAGGAACAACAAAGCTGTAGGATGCAGCACTTGCTGTTAAATGCTTCAGTCCAAAATTTTGTCCAAATCTATAATAGTTTAAGACTAGTCACATGGTCCCACTTAACTATAAGGGGCAGAAATTAACAACTGTCTCTATGTCAGGAAAAGAGGGGAACTGTATAACAGAGAGACTGGTAATATCTGCCATGTTGGGGAATTTTCTAAATCAGGAAAGATATGGCACAACCAAAGGCTAAGAACTAGTTATTCAAAGTAGACAGCAACCAGCATTAAAAAAAAAAAAAAAAAAAACTGCCTGACATATATCCAGGCAAGATCACATGGACTATGATAGTTTGAGAAGCTGCCACTTACTACTTAGGAGGTTAATGGATTTGAATTTGACACAATGAGAAACAGAAAACAGTTCATTAAAAATAGTGAAACAAGAGGATAAAAGTAGCAACCATTGCTATATATTTATTAAGTGCTTGATAATTCTGGTGTTTTTGCTTTGGGTAACTGGAGAAGATGGACATAGTGAAAAGAGCCAAGATTTGGTCTTGGGCTTATAATTTTGTTGAGCAAATGAAAAAATGACAATACTACACAGAAGAAAACTGAGTCTTTTTCATGCAAGAAGATATCCAGAACTTGATGACTGATTTGATTTTACAGGAAAAGGACAGAATCAGAAACACAGTTCAAGGTTATACATTTCAGAGACTTAGAGAGAGAGTATTCACATGTTTATATTTGAGTACAAATGAGACAACACAGTACAATTAATTTTTTGAACAAATCAAAGCAATTGAACACTTTCACCATCAGTGAAAATCATATCAAAGTAGAAATAAGACAAATGGAATTTCTCTATCTGTCTTTGAATAGCAATATGAAATTAAGAGTGAGATAATTTACTATTCATGGAAGTTATTCTGCTTTGAAATTTACTCATACACTCAGATATGTTGGAAAGGTAATGCACTTTGTAATATGGTCTTTAAAATGCACAGCGTGACTAGCATAGTTTAAACATAATGTTTAGTTGCAATATCACCCCAAATTATCCTAGCAGGGAGAACCAAAGCAAACCACCAATTTTGACTCCACATGTTTCCCAGATACAGAAAAAATGGATAAATTGGCATCTTTTGTGCTCTCCTTGCTGCATGGAATTTATGAGCAGTGAAACTGTGTGGATGGAGATTTCAGCTCACAGAGAGGCTTCTAGAGGAAAGCAGCAGGAGTCAGCAACTCACAGGGCAACCTGGACTGCGAATGGAACCCAGCAGTCATCATGCTGAAGAGGGTGGGTGGAGATTAGAAGGTAGGAGGTAGTTATTTTAAGCAGCAAACTCCAAGTGTCTGAACTCCCCTGAGGGAAAGAGAAAGCCTGTCAATAGTGGGCATTCTAGGAAAGATTAATTTGGCTTTTCAAACAGTTGTTTCTCAAAGGGTTATGAAAAGATTTCAAAGACTTAATAAGGAGTTATTTTACAGTTTTCTACCATTGTAATTTTATGATCTTCAACAAATCACTTAATCTCTCTATGACTCAGATTTTTTCTCTACAAAATGGAGATAATGTCTAAGGATCAGAGAATAAGTCAGCAGATCACATGAGGTCTCTCCTCACTTTAGGAGGTACAGTCCTATGATTCACAAGGGCTCTATCTAGCAGTGTACAAAGGTCGATAACTGTAATGAGTCTTCTTTATAATTCTGTAACCTTTAAAATAGTGGCCACCTAACTTCTACTTGTATGTTTAATACCATTTCTGATTTCAGCTAGACCTGCTCTGTCTTGTGGATAATTGAAGAAATCCTTGACAGTAATGGCTAGGAATTAAGTACCTATCTCTACCCGTGTTATGAGAATTGAATGTATTAATGGATTAAACTTCATAACCTACTGCTTAACATACAGTAACTATTCAGTAAGTATTAGTGTCGGTGGGTGTACTGACAGTCACCAATGAAATGGTTATTATGCTAATGTTGTTGTCAACCTTTTGCTGATCCATTCCAACATAATACACTTATTCTCTGATGCCAGTAATAGGTGCCACTAATTTCTTATTACCAAGCTCTTACTGTGCATTATTCTATATCCTGCTTCTCTTTCTTTCCCTTGGTCTCATTTCTTGTGCTTGATCTAAGTTTGACTCACTAGTTCTTCTAGGAACAAAAAATCCATGCAAGAGTTCTAGGGAGTGTGGTATGTTTGGAGTCTTGATATTTGCTTTGATCTTCTTAATGTTTGTGATCACATGAACTTCCACTGCCTTGAGTTTAGAGCCCCATGTTCTACTGTACCCTCTGTTGCCTCCAGCGCACCATCAATCTCACTACACCTGAAGCTGCTAAAACATCACACGTTATCCCTAATTTTTGAAAAATAGAAAAGTCAGAATACCACTTTTTACATGGCTGATGTTGGAGAGTATGGGTTTTAGTAATATTAGGGGAAGCACACTACTGAAACCACCCACTCTGGCCAGGAACCATGGTAAACTATTTGCATGAATTGTTTTATGACAGGAGGTTTTTTTACCTCCTGTTTTTTTACCAGGAGGTCCTGGTAAGGAACACAGAACCAATAAGCCACCACCAACCGGGAGAGTTCAGTTTAGTTCAGTCACTCAGTCATGTTGGACTCTTTGCAACCTCATGAATCGCAGCACTCCAGGCCTCCCTGTCCATCATCAACTCCTGAAGTTCACCCAAATTCCTGTGCATCAAGTTGGCGATGCCATCCAGTCATCTCATCCTTGGTTGTCCCCTTCTCCTCCTGCCCCCAATCCCTTCCAGCATCAGAGTCTTTCCAATGAGTCAACTCTTCACATGAGGTGGCCAAAGTATTGGAGTTTCAGCCTCAGCATCAGTCCTTCCAATGAATACCTAGGACCAATCTCCTTTAGGATGGACTGGTTGGATCTTCTTGCAGTCCAAGGGACTCGCAAGAGTCTTCTCCAACACCACAGTTCAAAAGCATCAATTCTTTGGCCCTCAGCTTTCTTCACAGTCCAACTCTCACATCCATACATGACCACTGGAAAAATCATAGCCTTGACTAGATGGACCTTTGTTGGAAAAGTAATGTCTCTGCTTTTGAATATGCTATCTAGGTTGGTCATAACTTTCCTTCCAAGGAGTAAGCATCTTTTAATTTCATGGCTGCAATCACCATCTGCAGTGATTTTGGGGCCCAGCAAATAAAGTGTGACACTGTTTCCCCATCTGTTTATCATGAAGTGATGGGACCAGATGCCATGATCTTCATTTTCTGAATGTTGAGCTTTAAGCCAACTTTTTCACTTTCCTCTTTCACTTTCATCAAAAGGTTTTTTAGTTTCTCTTCACTTTCTGCCATAAGGGTGGTGTCATCTGCATATCTGAGGTGATTGATATTTCTCCCGGAAATCTTGATTCCAGCTTGTGCTTCTTCCAGCCCAGCATTTCTCATGATATACTCTGCATTTAAGTTAAACAAGCAGGGTGACAATATACAGCCTTGACGTACTCCTTTTTCTATTTGGAACCAGTCTGTTGTTCCATGTCCAGTTCTAACTGTTGCTTCCTGACCTGCATATAGGTTTCTCAAGAGGCAGGTCAGTGCAATCTTGATTCCAGCTTGTGTTTCTTCCAGTCCAGCGTTTCTCATGATGTACTCTGCATATAAGTTAAATAAGCAGGGTGACAATATACAGCCTTGACGCACTCCTTTTCCTATTTGGAACCAGTCTGTTGTTCCATGTCCAGTTCTAACTGTTGCTTCCTGACCTGCATACAGATTTCTCAAGAGGCAGGTTAGGTGGTTTGGTATTCCCATCTCTTTCAGAATTTTCCAGTTTATTGTGATCCACACAGTCAAAGGCTTTGGCATAGTCAATAAAGCAGAAATAGATGTTTTTCTGGACCTCTCTTGCTTTTTCCATGATCCAGCGGATGTTGGCAATTTGATCTCTGGTTCCTCTGCCTTTTCTAAAGCCAGCTTGAACATCAGGGAGTTCACGGTTCACGTATTGCTGAAGCCTGGCTTGGAGGATTTTGAGCATTACTTTACTAGCATGTGAGATGAGTGCAATTGTGTGGTAGTTGGAGCATTCTTTTGCCTTGCCTTTCTTTGGAATTGGAATGAAAACTGACCACTGTATAATCATAGGGATTTAACTTAGGTCGTACCTGAATGGTCTAGTGGTTTTCCCCACTTTCTTCAATTTAAGTCTGAATTTGGCAATAAGAAGCTCATGATCTCAGCCACAGTCAGCTCCCAGTTTTGTTTTTGAGGACTGTATAGAGCTTCTTCATCTTTGGCTGCAAAGAATATAATCAATCTGATTTCAGTATTGACCATCTGGTGATATCCATGTGTAGAGTCATCTCTTGTGTTGTTGGAAGAGGGTGTTTACTATGACCAGTGCATTCTCTTAGTAAAGCTCTGTTAGTCTTTGCTCTGCTTCATTTTGTACTCCAAGGCCAAACTCACTGGTTACTCAAGGTATCTCTTGACTTGACTTTGCTTACCAGTCCCCTATGATGAAACAATGTCTTTTTTTGATGTTAGTTCAAGAAAGCCTTGTAAATCATCATGGCAAAAGTCACAGGTGAGAGCAATTGTCAGAGCTGAACTGGAGACCAGACTTACTGTTTCTGAAGTTCCCATAAACCACGGTACTTGCTGATTTTTGGAGGCGCTTCAAGCTGTAACAGTCAGACAGTCCTATTATTTGATAAGAATCACAGAATTCAGTGATCCATGTTGTCTCTCCAGCACTGATGTTTAGACAAGGCCACTGATACCTGAATTGCTGCTGCTGCTGCTGCTAAGTTGCTTCAGTCGTGTCCGAATCTGTGCGACCCCATAGACGGCAGCCTACCAGGCTCCGCCGTCCTTGGGATTCTCTAGGCAAGAAAACTGGAGTGGGTTGCCATTTCCTTCTCCAATTCATGAAAATGAAAAGTGAAGGAAAGTCGCTTAGTCGTGTCTGACTCTTAGTGACCCCATGGACTGCAGCCCACCAGCCTCCTCCATTCATGGGATTTTCTAGGCAAGAGTACTGGAGTGGGTTGCCATTGCCTTCTCCAACCTGAAATGCTACGAGGGTCCAAATATGCAATAAAGAAACTGAGGAAAATGGGCTTGTTCTCCCAGTAGCTCTTGGCTCCTTGGAAATGTGCACAGGCCTGTCTTCAAGAGGGAGGTGAGTTTCTCTAGCACTAGTGGCAAGTTGAGTCTCTGAGATGCTTCATTAAGAAGAATCACGGACTTGGTTTTTCCCAGGAGAAGGATCCTTTGCATAGAGTTATTGGGCCCCATTGTCATATAGGTGGAGATGGTCCCAAGTCCATGGGCTAAAGTCATTCCCTGTGGCTTTCCTTAGCTTTTAGGGTTTTTTTTTTTTTTTTCCAATTAAAAATGTTCTGAGTGAAAACAACCCACATCATTTTCTGAGCACTATGGAAATACTCATCATCCAGGGTACGTGTGGTGCTGGAGATTACAGTAAGGACCAAGGGTTTTAGTGTTTTTCTTGCTGAGACTCAGGCGGGAAAGAGAAGATGCAGGTTTCAAGGGTTAGATTCTCTCTCCAGAATAGCCAGGGGAGAATCTGATAGCTGTGACTTTTACATCGATATTTGAATATTTTACGTTTATCTCTTTGCTTTCCTGGTTTGTCTCCCACACTGAACACTTAGCATTATGAGGCCCCTGGAGACCACCATGGCAGGCTGCCAGCCTGGAGCTGATAGAGGCCATGTTGGAAAGGGAACGATGTGGGTGTAGGGAGGCTGAGCCTTAGGCAGGCACCAGTGGGCCAAGGTCATAGACTCAGGGGGAGGCTTATAATGTTGAATTAATGTTCTTGGTCCTCTCCGGTTTCTAGCCTTTCTGGGTGTCAAAATTTCACGTAGGGATCCAAAATATCAGACTGGATAAAAATTTTGTCTTTGGATGAATTTGTTTTTGGACTCTGCATCCACTATTTCAGTAGCAAAGGAAGTTTGACTATAAAATATAGTTTTCTACAAACAAGAAGTCATATAGTTTTTTCCTTTACAATTCCAATAGGCAGAAATCTATCACAGACCGGTATTCAGGGGTCTTTGTTTATAAAATAAGCCTTTGCTCTAATCATAGTAACGTCACAGAGGGTGAAGGCTGTGCGCGCTGTAGGGCAGGCTTGGAAGTGTTGATTTTTATTTAAGGGCCAATTAGTGGACCTTTCTGTCTCTGGCAAAACCCAGTGAAGTGTTTTCTTAAGGATGTGAGTCCTTAATGGGATTCAGAACTGAGCTTAGCGGGGAAGTGGCTCCATCATTACCCGAGAGTTCCGTTTAGTTAGAAGGCAGCTCAAGACAGGAAGATGTGACATCACCACTCAGCTTGGCTTGGCTGGTGACCCAGCACCCTTCTGGCCAGAAGAACGGGTGGCTGGCAGAGACGTGCCCTCCAGCACATCGCCCTTGACCTTTAGAAGAGTCATCTGCTAGATCCTCTATGACACAGCCGGCTGGATGCATGGATCTGAATTTCCAGGGGTGGAAAACCCCCCAAATCCGAATTCGACACATGGACACAGTCAAGGGCATATTAACTAGGACAGTTAGATTGTATTTGATTAATGGTCGTTGGCACTGCTCCACTCGGAACTGTGGTGCCTGGACAAGGACCTGAAAGGCCAGAGAGACTGTTTCCCTCAAAACCATCCCAGAAAAGCTGGCGATGAGCCAAGAAGCTGACACTCACCGATGGCTTCAAGCAAGGAACAGGTGTCAACTTTCCATTTCTACACTGTCCATTTCTACATTCATCAGCCAACAGTGTGTTGGCTGATGAGTCCCTTTTCCTTAGAGAAAACGTCATTGATAAATCCTGAAGCTAAATGAAGAAACTCTGGAGAGAGAGAAATAATGATCAGATCAGATATGTGTTTAAGGCTTGAGAAAATGTACTGGAAAATTCCTAGTCCCTGAAACAAACTTTTGTGAAGCCGGGAACTGCCAAACTAAACATACCTATGAATCCAGACCTCTGCTGAGTAATTCTTCACAAACGTATTTGAGTGTCGGGGTCCAATAAGATCTCATCTCTGCCACGCAAATAAGTTGTGCTTTTATGGGTGACAATAAAAGTTTATCTGAGAATCTGATATTTGCTGCATGGAAGAAAATTTTTTTTTCTTTCTGGCAGGAAAGCCTCATGATCCAAATAAACGCTGAATAAGAGTGAAGCAACAGTGTCTGCCCTCATGCTTAGGTTCTTTGATGGGTATGTAGACTGGATTCAAGAAGAAAACGTGCAGTATATTTAGTGAGCTTTGGCTGTCTCTGCTGTGTTATGTGGAGGGAAGGCAGCGTGCAGGGTGTGAGGATGAGAGGCAGACGGATGCAGGAGGCATTTTCAGGGAGGACTGCTAAGGATGAAGACCTGGCTTGCAAGTTGCTGATGCGAACAGACACCTGGGTGAGGCTGGAAGAAAGTGGGGAAGGGCAAGGAAGACCTGACCTCCTGTCTTCCAGGAGCCCCCTGGTTTCCTTGGGCACATTCCTGCGGGTGGTGTGGCCTGGATTCCAGCCGCCACCTCTTCCCCCTGTGTCTGTGCCCTCAGGGCCCCCTTCCCCAGCCCCTACCCTGCTCACCTGTGTGACAGCAGTGGATAAATGAGCTCTGAAGCTCTTCTTTCAGTCCATTGCTCCCTCTCCCCGCCCCACCCTTCTCCCAGGGAAGACACAGCACATGCAAGCCCCCTCGGGCCACTTCTGTGACTTCTTTGTATTTGAAGAGCCTCCATCATCCCTGCCATGTGTGATGCTGGTGATGCTCATCTCACTCGCTTTTCTCTCTTAACTGGCTGCAGCCAGGGTGGGCAATGCTGCAACAGCTGTTGGAGTCCAGGGAAGAACGGGCCATCAGAAAAAGAGGCCAGGCAGCTCCGAGATTCTGGGCCCATGGTCCTGGAGCACCCCAGGAGGCGTGCCCTGACTGTAGCCTCATCTCATGTATTTGGGAACAGAGAACCACAGAGAACCACAGAGAACCCACCCCAGCCTTCAGTCTTGTCATTTGCTTTTGCGTTGACTTTCCTAGTTAGGAAGAGTGACTGGACTAGGAGATCCAGAAGTCACATGCTTATGTGGATCTTAAGATGCTGTGGGTTTGCATGAGGGCAGGTGGGATTCTGATGGGCTCAGGCTGGCAATGAGGGCCCCATCTGGATTCCTGGGCATCTCAGAGGTTGAAGGAGGGAACAACCTCCCTCAGTGTGGGTAGAAGTGCATTGAGGCTGGAAGTCTGATCCCAAACAAGGATATCTGGGAACAAATTTAGGTAATTATGAGTTTGCTGCTGCTGCTAAGTCGCTTCAGTCGTGTCCGACTCTGTGTGACCCCATAGACAGCAGCCCACCAGGCTCCCCCGTCCCTGGGATTCTCCAGGCAAGAACACTGGAGTGGGTTGCCATTTCCTTCTCCAATGCATGAAAGTGAAAAGTGAAAGTGAAGTCTCTAAATCGTGTCCGACCCTTAGCGACCCCATGGACTACAGCCCACCAGGCTCCTCTGTCCATGGGATTTTCCAGGCAAGAGTACTGGAGTGTGGTGCCATTGCCTTCTCTGAATTATGAGCTTAGAGAGCCTGTATTAAAAAGCTGAAACGTCACTTTGCTGGCAAAGATCCACATAGTCAAAGCTATGGTTTTTCCAGTAGTCATGTATGGATGTGAGAGTTGGACCATAAAGAAGTCTGAGCACTGATGAATTGATGCTTTGGAACTGTGGAGATGGAGAAGACTCATGAGAGTCCCTTGGACTGCAAGGAGATCCAACCAGTCCATCCCAAAGGAAATCAGTCCTGAATACTCATTGAAAGGACTGATGTTGAAGCTGAAACTCCAATACTTTGACCACCTGATGAGAAGAGCCAACTCATTGGAAAAGACCCGGATACTGGGAAAAATTGAAGGCAGGAGAAGGGGACGACAGAGCATGAGATGGTTGGATGGCATCATCGACTCAAGGGCCATGAGTTTGAGCAAATGTTGGGAGAGAGGGATGGACAGGGAAGCCTGGCATGCTGCAGTCCATGGGGTCGCAAAGAGTTGGACACGACTGAGTGACTGAACAGCAACAGAGAGCCTGGGAGGTGCAGGGTCAAGTGTTGGTGGTCTGGGGTGATACCTGAGACAACATGGGAGAATAGAGAAGGGGCGACAAGCCACATCTGGTGCTCCTGTGGTCAGCTGTGTAGACAGGCCTGCCAGTTTCTCTTAAGGACTAATATAAAGGAACATTCTTTCTGGCCCTATTGGGCTGAGCACAGTGCCGCCCCTTTTCTTAGACATGGATGATAACCTTTCCAACACACACCTCATCTGATCTCCTGTGTCATTGTTTACAAGGAAAAATCAGCTTGTCATTTCAGCTACAGTATTTATATCCACCCATAAAACTGCACATGGAAACCACAAACAAATTTATTTGCCATTTTTTGAAAATTTGGCCCTTAAAGGGCATTAGCGAGAACATTGTGCCATTAGCACAGATTGTTTTTAAAACACTTGAAAAGATCCAAATTCTGTTGAATTTAGGGGCCAAGTAGACTGAAAATTGTATCCTGTATCCCAGGAGCTAATGCAGGGTAGATGTGAGCACAGGAGAGCAGAGAGCCATTTCGCAATGACCTGTGTCCTGCACGGAGGCCATCTGAGCCTGGACACATTTCTATCAGTGCAGCTGGCCGTCCCTGGGCCACAGAAGGCCACTCCTGGAGGAAGCCTGTGTGTCTCTTGGCTTGAGTCCTCTGGCAGGGCTGGGCCCTGGGGTCTGTGAGGTGTTTCCAGCCTCAATGCCTCCTGGTGCCTTCAAGGAGCCACCCCAGATCCGTGTCTCAGTAACAGGGCTCTGCATTCCCATCTTATCATCACTGCCTTTAGGGGAACATCCAATGTCTTTTCCATCTGCCCCCTCCACACAAACCCCAAGCCCCAGTGCTACCACGTGTCCTAGGTGCTTCCAAAACCGTGATCTGTCTGTGCCCTTGTCCAGGACACCCTTGCAGAGTGTCATGGCTGAGCCTTGGTTCCCCTGGAGCCTCATCCTTGTGACGATCACCCACCCCAAGCTGGCCAATCAGAATCTCTCCTGGGAATTGCAAAACTTGATAGAGCCGAGCTTGCAGGTGTCTGGAGCAGAGCCATCCAAGGGCTGGACCGGGTGGACCACTGCCCTGGCTCTCTAACTCCCAGGACTGGATTATCCATCTTCCTTCTGCTCTGGGACCTGTCTTTGTAGAGTGCCCCTTTTCCTTAATAATGATATGAAGTTTTTCAGAGCTTATTATGTCCTTTGCTAAGGACTTCATATACAGCATGTTGTTTCAAAAGCTCCTGTTACATCCATATCCCACAGATGAGGAAACTGGGGCTCAGAAATCTTGCATGATTCCTTTAAGCCGATAGATTGTCAGGGTTTTAATGCTGATGTCACGTAGCCCCTTGAGTAATTTCAATCGTGTTGTCAGTTTCTACAGCTCCTGATGTCAGACTAGGTTCATTCTACCCTGTGATGTCCTTCTTGACTGATTGGATGATTCCCTCCTCTTGATCCCAATAGGACCGCCTCATCTCTATCTCACATCATTGGTTGGTTTACTTCTCTCTCAAAGTCTATGACTTCACGAGCAGTAAAGCCCTAGGATATGTATGTCCATCACGGGAGCAAAGTAGGAACTCAGTGAGTGTTTGTTGGGTGGATGCCTGACTCCCTCTTACCTGGGCAGATGGACAGGACAGAAAGAGAAAGATAAGAGCGGGTGACGACACTCAGGCTGCCATGTGCATGTTTCCATACACTCTGGAGGCAGGTACGTCGACTGAGGAACAAGAGCTGTTTTGAGAACGAAATTCTAATGAGATCAAATAACTTGATTTGAATCATTTCATTAAATTAACTCAGGAAATACATGTTGGTGATCTTACCAAATCTCAGTCGATACTGGGGCACAGGAAGACCAGTGTAGGGGGATCTCTGGACCTGGGGGGCGGTGAGCTGGGAGGTCCAATGTCTGCACGTGTATGTGTAGGTCGGTGTCGAAGAGTGTCAAAGGGCCCCTGGAGTGGAGAAGAACAGAAAAAGGAGGGGTGGTCTCCCCTGAGAAGTGGCGGGGTTAAGATCAAGGGCAAAAGGGCTGAAGGCCCCACAGACAGAGGACCCGGGAGGATGCATGGAGAGGGGTCATGTGTATTGGGGGAGCAGAGAACGGGAGGGCAGGTGAGGATGGCTGTCATTGGAAAGGCTGACTGTGCTAAGGGGATACAGCAGAAGATTTTGTCAGTTTCTTTCCTTAGGCATGCTGTTTCCATGTAGAAGGAAGGAAATACTGCTGCTGTCAGGCTGGTTGCAGTTTGTGCTGGTCACTTTCAAACTGTGATGCTAGGTCACCAGGATGCTTTTAAAATGCAGGTTCCTCAACTTGTCCTATAGAATTGTAATTCACCAGGGCAGAACCCAGGAACCTGTATTTTTATCAAGCTTCACAGGTGATTCTTATGCAACGGGTCCTTTCCACCTGATTTGTAAACCATTTCCCAGAGTCTCTGTGATGAGGACACCCTCTCTGTTGGTTTAGGAGACTATGGGAAGGAGGCTTTTGGTTTTCTGATAGGATGATGGCTATGGGGAGAGTTTAGGGTTGGGAGGCAGAGACCATGGGGGTTCAATTCTTTTTCATAGAAAGAATGCATAATGCCTCTCTGGAGTCTGCTATAAAATAATCAGGAGCTTCTAGGCAAATCCTAGAGATGAGATTTTCAGCTGGGACTGGCAGTGGGCAGTGGGAGAAGCTCCCCGGGGACACACTGGCCCTGAATCAAGGTGGCCGCCTGGGACCTGCCACCAGGGTTTCCAAAGGCTGTGCTGGTTATAAGCTTTGGCGTCAGGCAGGTGGGTATTATTCCTGGTTCTGTGCAGTTATTTCCCTGTTTTATGCTCAGTTCAGTTCAGTCGCTCAGTTGTGTCCTACTCTTTGTGACCCCATGGACTGCAGCACACCAGGCTTCCCTGTCCATTACTAACTCCTGGAGTTTACTCAAACTCACATCCATTGAGTCGGTGATGCCATCCAACCATCTCATGCTCTGTCCTCTCCTTCTCCTCCTACCTTCAGTCTTTCCCAGGATCAGGGTCTTTTCCAATGAGTCAGTTCTTCACATCAGGTGGCCAAAGTATTGGAGCTTCAGTGTCAGTCCTTCCAAAGAATATTCAGGACTGATTGCCTTAAGGATGGACTGGTTGGATCTCCTTTTACGCTCAAACCTTCAGTAAAAGTCTGTTGCACAAGGCAGCACTGGGTTAGGAGTGTTTTAGGGAATTAAAGATCTGCATTCACATTTATTTTTCAGAGCAGAGTATAAAGATATGGCTGAGATGGAGGGCTGTGGTTACATGAAATCTCAAACTGGGTGCCTTAAAACAACAGAAACTTTCCCCCTCGTGGTTCTGGAGAAGCAAGTCTAAAATGTGTTGGCAGAGTCTTGATCCTTCTGAAACCCGTCGGAAGATCCTGCCTTGTCTTCTCCAGCTTCTGGCGTGACATCCGTGGCTGACAGCCCCAGCCTCTGCCTCTGGCACCCTGTGGTGTCACCCCTGTGTGTGTCTAAATTCCCCTGTTGTTATAAGGACACCTGTCATCCAGGATCAGGATGCACCCTGATGACCTCATTTTATAATTTTTAAAGTTTTAAAAAAGTATTTATTATTTATTTGAGTTCATTGGATCTTCGTTGGGCTTCCATGGTGTCTCAGATGGTAAGATCTGCCTGCAATGCGGGAGACCTGGGTTCGATCCCTAGGTTGGGAAGATCTGTTGGAAGAGGGCATGGCAACCCTCTCCAGTATCCTTGCCTGGAGAATCTTCATGGACAGAGGAGCCTGGCGGGCTACAGTCCATGGGGTTGAAAAGAATAGGACACGAGTAAGCGACTAAGCACAGTGCAGGGTCTTATCTTTCAAGTGGTATAAGTAGCCTCTGGTTGTGACCTTTGACCTTCGGAGTATGTGGGCTTCAGTAGCTGTGGCCTGTGGGTTTAGCTGCTCCAGGGAATGTGGGATCTCGTTACAGACGAGGGATTGAGCCTGCATCTTTTTCATTGTGAGGTGGATACTTAACCACTGGACCATCAGGAAAGTCCCAGATGACCTCATTTTAGCTTTAATAATCTGCAAAATCTCTATTTCCAAGTAAGGTCACATTTACAAGTACTGGGGGGGTAGGACTGGAATAGATCTCTTTTTTAGGGTCACAAAACAGCCTGTAACATGTGAGAGCATGCTTGTGTGCTCAGTGACTTAGTCCTGTCAAACTCTTTGCCACCAACGTGGGGTTTCCCAGGCAAGAATACTGTAGCAGGTTGCCATTTCCTTCTCCAGGGGATCTTCCTGACCCAGGGATCGAACACCCGTCTCCTGCATCTCCTGCATTGGCAGGTGGATTATTATTATTATTATTTTTTACCACTGTGTCAGCCAGCAAGCCCAGATGTAAGACTGGGTCCCCTTCTATCACAGCCTTATCTCAGAATCTTGAGCAATATTCTGGAGGGAGAATGAATTATTGGAAGAATTTGTGAGGCTGGCGTTCGTACTCATTACTTTATCGGGCTATTACAAGGCAAGTGACCCCAGACGAACTTGGGCTCACTCTGGTTACATGTGTCATGAGTGGTTAGGGCTCAGCCCTGTTTGTCAAATGCATTACCTAACTCCACTTGTCCTGCAGCCAATTCTGCATCACCATCCCAGGATCCGAGTCTGGCTCGTGTCGGGCCAAGCTGAGCTCTCCATGCGGAGAGACACTTACTAAATGCTTTCAGTGTTCAGGCAATTAAATGAAATATTTGTGGGGCTCAGGTTTTCCGACAAAAAGATTGCTATGCAAAGTCAGAGCCTTGTTCCTTTACTAAAGGCTGGAAAAGTAAGCAGAGGCTTGGTTACACGGTCCCTTGGTTAGCGGTGCTGTGCTTTGACACAGGTCACATTCTGATGTCTGTTTCTGATCATAAACACCTGGCCTGGAAGCATCGGCAGTGTGTGTCATTTTTAGAGCCCGGGATAGCAAATTTGAAATTCAAATACTCGTGAACAGCAGAGCGAGCATAGCTATAAAACTGTTTCAGACTACAGTGTTTTAAATGAAGGTTAATTTTCTGATAAAATAGAAAATGAAGGAAAAATTATCTCCCTGCACGCAAGCATGTCTTGGAATACTATAGCTCAATTAGATGTTCCGATTGTGCGAACAATCAGCTTCATGTCTTGTTAAATGTCTCCTTTTCAAATTATGAAGCTTTCCTATAGTAAGGTTAGCAGGGGTATTAAGGGTGCAACAGATAAAAGCTCCATCTGAGACAGAAGGAAAATTATAACTTGAGAGGGTTCAGAACTAAATGAGAACTTCATAAAATCCCATAGTGCATCCCAAGTTATTAAAAATTGTCCAGCATGGAAATTAACTGCTAGCCTCAGAGGAAAGAAAAGTTATTACTCTTTGCCGTCTTCCCCTGAGATACTGAATACTTCTTACCCCATGGAGTTTTGCTTTGTGTGTGTACGGAAATACACGTCAAGCTTGTTAATCAGACCTACACAATACATTAACTGCAAAACAGTTTTTTAGGGACACAGAATGTTTACTGCTTATGGGCCCTGGGTTTTGGAGAAAGGGAAGGAGAAATCTTTGGAACTTTTCCTGCAAATCACATTTGATACCCAAAGTTTTATGAGTGCATCATTTTTTTTTTTTTTTTTTTTTTTGATTCATTCTCAAGTCTTTTAATTCAGCTCTTACTGTGCTGTATCCGGAACAAAGAGAAGTGCATTCACTTTGTGCTGAGTGTTTTCTATTTCTGGTGCTCATGGTAAAGGCACAGAAGTGTAAATACACACTTTACGGCTCTTGGTGGAGTTTGTTCACCGCGTGTAGGGAGGAACCCTCATCTTAGTAAGATGTTTGGTATCAGTCTTGCTCTTACGTTTGTCTCTTCATTCTTGTCCTCAGTGTCCAGTTCTTGCCAGTGCCTGTGCTGCCAAAAACCACTAAAACCCCTTCCTGCCTCTCAGCTCCCCACTGACCCCCTCCTTCCCACGAAAGCTCAGCCTGGTGGCTGGCTAAGCATCATGGTCCTGCCTTCCTGTGTGCCTCTCTTAAACTTTCTCCTGGGCATTTTCCCAGGCTTTGTGAAGCTCAGGGGTTGCATCTTCGGGAAGCTCTCCCTACCCCCAGGCTCCTCTGATGAGCTCTTTGTATTAATACAATGTCCTGTTGCTTGCTCCTGGTCCATCTTCCCCTGGATCATAAGGTCTAAGGGCAGCATCTGGGTCATGTCCACCTGACATTCTGGCCAGTAGTGCAGTAACTGACACGTCCTGGACACTTAACCAATGCTTGTTTGCTCCTTGTGTGAGTGATATTGAATATACCGGGGTCTCCGGAGAAGACACAAGGCTCTTCTTGGAAGATAAGATGCGCCTTCACTGAAAACCTAAAAAATATGATCCAATAAATTCAGGACTGATGAGGCTGTTCTCAGTTTGCTTGGGACAAAGGTTCATCACATTCTGATTCTCAGGTTGGAACAGGGCTGTGCCTGGTTAAGAGAAGAAGAAGTTTTAGGTGGATCAGTGGCCAGTAGCTTGGCAGACTCTATCATGCTGGAAGTGGTCGTGTATGAGATAAATTTTATCTCAGAAAAGGGAAGTAAGAAGAATTGTCCTGGATCCCTTATAGATTCGAACATCTTTTTCTGAAGGAAACCCAGTTCCTTGCATTGTCTAGTGAAGGGCTTTAGGATAATAGCCAAGTCAAGAATTTTGGAGCCATCCAGCCTATGTATCAATCCCATTATATTAGCTGGAAAATCTAGGAAAGGGGCCAATTTCTGTGTATCTCAGTTTTCTCATGCTCAAGATGAGATTAAGAAGCATCATGAAATTGTAGTGATGATAAATAAGACAATATTTTGTACCTTATTCAAAACAGAGGGGACTTCCCTGGTGGTCCAGTGTTTAAGAATCCACCTTGCAATGCAGGGGACATGGGTTTGATCCCTGGCCAGGGAAATAGATCCCACGTGCTGAGGAGCAACTAAGCCCCAAGCCACAGCTGCTGGAGCCCCAGCGCTCTGGACCCCGTGTGCCACAGCTAGAGTTCATGCACGCCAACGAAAGTTCCTGCATGAAGCGACGAAGATCCCACATATTGTAACTAAGACCCGACACAGCCAAAAAAATTAATTAATTTTAAAAATAAATAAATAAAACAAAGTTTGGAGGGTGCAGTCCCTTAGCTAGGAAAGAGTGACTTAGCTGGCTAATCACTTAACTAGGGAGGAATTTGTATCCTGATTTGTCTTACAAAAAAATAGGACTTTTCCTGCTCTCCTGGGTGGTTTACCTACAAACCCACTGTTCTGTGTGCCTTTGACATTGGTGTTTTGAGTCTTGTGGACTCCTGTAGTTTGCTACATTGATTTCGGGGGTTTTGCCACCCTCAGAGGACTGTTCATGAGTCATCCTGTCGACTACCCGACACCACAGGCGTTTTCATGGAAATCCAAAGCTATATGTTGTTGTTCCTAAATTTTTAGTTTTCAAAGAACATTCCTGAACCTGGCTGCAAAATCCCATAAATTCAATTGAAATCAGTCACGTTTATGATGGGGTTGTTAAAAAGCTGTAAGTGTTATGGATTTATGACTCCGTGCTCACATTCAGCTGTTCCCTGCTTCTGCTTCTAGGTCTTTCTATCCTGTGTGGGATCAAATTTATATTTGTGGGTGAGATCATTATAAATCTTTTATGCAACACAAGTGCAATTTTAAATGTTTGCAAGCTTGGAGAACTAGGCCCAGGATATATCTGCTATATTTCATAGATTATGGCTCTTGTATAACCAGCAAACAAACAAACAAAAATCTCTCAAACTCAAATCTAAACATTAAACTTTGTAACCAGCACCCCGCCTTCATTGAAGAGGGGATGCCTTAAAATGGAACTAAACTTTGACTCCCTGGATGTTTTTTTAAAATTCTCTTCTTTTTCACATTCAAAAAAATTGCTGTCGTTGATGACCCTCCTTCCAAGTGTCCCTTACCGACTTCTAACTGAGTTTGATGAGAAAGGAACAGTTTTTGTGCATCAGAATTTCATGTCCCTTTTTGCATGGGTCGGTAGGAAAAGCAAGGCCAGCACAGGGCAGCTGGTGGCCTGATCTTCTTTATCTTTTTCAGTCTTGACCCTGAACTTGTGTGTCACAGATGTCAAAATGTTAAAGATGATATCAACATAAGAAGTCTTTTTTTTTTTTTTAAAGAAAAATATTATGAAAATGAAAGCTTATATCTATCTTCTGTCAAGGAAACAGCTGGGGGCTGGGTGCCCGCCACAACAGGGAGACTCGAACTCTGTGATAACAGGGTGAGGTCTCAAGACCATCCGAGCAAGAAACTTGGAATTAAACCCACTCAAATGATGTGACCAAATTAAAAGGGATAAGGGAATGTGATGAAGTATCATTAAAAGCAAATAATGAGATGGATGTTAATATGCTCAAACGTTTTGTGCTGACTTTGGGCCTTGGAGCACGAGGCTCTCGTTTTTGCTGTGTTGTCAGTAGGAAATGATTCTTAAATTAATCCAGGCAACAGAATCATCTGGAGGAACTTTAATAAAACAAAAAAAATATCCGTTCAAGATCCCATCTCAGATCTGATTGCTGCAGTCGCAGCACCATCCCTCTGTTTTTACTGAGATCTGTGGACGGATTTTTGGGAATGAGAGTGTAGTTTGAGGGCCATCCTCGGTCTACAGCCTTTTGAAAATGAGTGTGAATGCCCTTGGGCTTGTGTCTTGATAGGAATGAATTCTAAGTAATGTGTGACTTTAGGGCCTCACTCTCTTTCTCTTTTACAAATAGAGAATGGAAGCTCAGAGAGGTTTCCTACTTGCTCTAAGTTTGCACAGCTTGTTGAGGGGTTGAATTGAGACCTGAACTCAGGTTGCTGGGCCCAGGGATCTTTCACTAGACCTGTGATTCTGTCTCTGAGCCCTGAAGTAACCCCAGGCTGCTGCAGTGAACTCACACAGGCCCTTCAGGGTGTTTGCAATTGCCAAGCTTTGTAGGGCTGCCGTCCGAGGGGGTCACAAAGAGTCAGATACAGTGGAGTGACTAACACACAGGGAAGCACAATGATGCTCTGATCTATCAGACAACGTCTAGACTAGTAGCTTGAGAAAGCTCCCTTTCCATGTTGGGCCAGGCTGCATTCCTTTTAATGACATATCTTTCTAGAACTGGGGTTTTGAAGGCTGCTAGGAATGAAAGTAGCTGTTGCATGAAAATCAGTAGGAAGCAGGACAGGAGGGTAGGCCATGTCTACTCAGAGTCCAAGGATTGAGAACTTGTGCTGAGCCCAAACGGGGCCCACACCCACTAGCAAGTGGCTATTTTTAAATGAAAAACAAATGTTATTTTTTTCTTTCAGTTAGTGTGCTATTTTTTTTTTAAGTGGCTACTAACTTCCTAGGACAAGAAGGCTTATAAATTAACTACTTAGTAATTGGAAACATTAGCTATTTCTTTTGGCGCAGGACTCTGTGTAAAACTACTGGGATATTAAGGACACCAAGAAAGAGGAAAGTTAAAGACTTAGATCTCGCTGTCTGCCTGTTATCACACTCTCATTTCTGACTCAGATTTTCCAAAGCTTTGGTTTTCTGAGTTTTGGGAAAAAAATTGATATCGTCTCTTCTTTTGGTGTTGGTGGTCTTGCCATTTATTTTAGACTCGTTGCTTTCAGATGAGTCTGTTTATGAAAGAATTTCAAAATACAGTGATTTTTGTTTCAGCAAGAAGACCGTTCTATTTCTTGTGAAGCGAGGTTACATTCAGGGCTGTCTTATGGAGGAGTGGTACGGATGATACCGATGGACACAGGACGTTTATCTGTACAAAATATCAACCTTCCTGCATGTCATTCTATGTCACAATCCCATTCCTTTGGGCTCTGTAGACAGTATGGGCTTCTAGAAACTTCTGTGGAAATGCAGGTATTTCCTGGCAGATTTGTTTTGGTCAAACTTAATTGTTACTGAAGAGTCAGACTGGAGGAAGGGGATGAGGTTTTTCCCATTCCTGGAGACGGAAGACAGCGAGATGGAAGCTGAAGATGGAGGCGCATGTTGCTGATGGAGTAACTTCCTGGGACCGGCTGGCTCTTCCTAAAATGCTATGGAAAACCATCACCAAGGACCTAGTGGAGGGAGAGCTCCGATTCTTGGGCTATTTCAGATTTTGTCAAGATAATCCATTTCACTTTTTGGTCATTTTGTTAATTTGGTAAAAACAAGCTCTTCCATCTGCCTTAGTGTTTTACCTTTCTGGAAGTTTTTAAAAATCTTTTTTCCTTTTTTTTTTTTTTTTTTAATATCATTTGATTCTCCCTATAACCCTCAGAGGTGGTGGTTTAGTCGCTAAGTTGCGTCTGACTCTTGCGACCCCATCGGCTGTAGCCTGCCATGCTCCTTTGTTCATGGGATTTTCCAGGAAAGAATACTAGACTGGGTTGCCATTTCCTTCTTCAGGGGATCTTCCCGACCCAGGGATCAAACCTGAGTCTCTTGCGTCTCCTGCATCTGGCAGGAAGATTCTTTACCAACTGAACCACCAGAGAAGCCCAACCCTTGGAGGCAGGAAGTCAGAATTATAAATCTTGGCTTTAAGCAATGAGGATACTGAGGCCAAACAGGAGAGATGCCTTGAGCAGTGGAAGGAAGAGAAGGAACAGAAGCCAAGCTTCTGGCTCTCGGTTCAGTGCTCTTTGCCTCTGCTGCATTTTTACAGGCTTGAGCACATTTGATGGTGGGTGTCGTCACCATCAGGAAGACTAAAGAGGCTGGGGGCCATCGTGGCTCATCTTCGCTCGGTGTCCCCGCTCAGTGCTGCAGGCGTCCTGACGGCCCTCGGTTCAACGGTCCGTGGTTCAGTGAGCCTCTCCCCCGGCCCTTCTGCTGCCTGTCCCCTGCTGTAGCTGCTGCTGCTTTTTGCTCATTATCTTCTGTGCTCCCAGCACTCAGGCCCCTCCTTTCAGATTCTTTAAACGCAAACTTGAAATGAGATCTCAGGCACAGGATACAGGTCACCGGGCCATCGTATTTCCCCAAATGTGACTTCAAACCCATGATTCCATGTGGTATCTCTTCATGGCCTGAGAAAGGGACCTGTAGCCTACTGTTGGTCTGAGAGCTATGGGTCTTCTTCCGGTTCCGGAAGGCCCCACCCCATTCATGTACTGCACAGGCATGGCACCAAGCAAAAAGGCAGGCTTGTTTGGTTGAAGGGGAGATGCGTGCATTACATGTTTTCACACGTGCAGTGCACGGAGATCAATCTAAAGCCAGTCCCACAGAGAGGAAGCATCCAGGGTGCTTCCAGGTCCTCAGTGGAAGAAATCATTTGCAAGGGCCACGGTAACTATTCAGTCCGAACAAGACCACACAGCTGGGACATTTGATAGTTTTGATCTGGCCTTGGGTGAGGCCAGGAAACTGCATTTAATGGACTGAAGTCTGCAGTATAGAAAATGAGAGGACTGGTGTCAAAACAATAGAGACCTTGTTAGCACCCCTCCCTCTAAGGAGCCGAGTCTCAGCTCTGTAAAGGGGAGCCTGAGACGGGTGTGCAGGCAGCCCCAGGGACATGCGGACATGGGCTGATCTGCGTGTGGTTAGAGACCTCCCCAGAGTCCCCGCCCGCACCCCACCACCACACATGCCACGGAGTCATCGCCTCCAGGCCAGTCATCTCGACACAGGAAGCCAGGCACCTGCGCTTCTCTGCGGTGAAAATAACTCGTGGGGGGAAGTTTTCAGCCGGCCTCGTCAGAGTTCAATGGATGAACCTCATACTCAAGGCCACACCCAAGCCTCGCGCTGTGGGTGTATAAATAACCCCAGAAATGACACTGCAAGGCTGGCTTCACCTCTTCATGGTAGGACTGGGGAGTTCATTTCCCTAGAAGAGGAGGCAGTGAAAGTCACCCTCTGCTCCCTGGGTCCCCACACCTGTCAGATGGGCCCGAAGAAGCGCTTCCTTCCTTCCTCCCATTCTTCCCACTGGAACTGGGCAGCGGGTGGACTTTCCATGCGCCTGTCAGCGTTGGGAGCAGGTGCGCAAGCAGAAGCGCGAGAAAACAGCTGATTTGGCTGCAGAGAGGAGAGATTCTCGCTCGCTTCCGATTTCCGTATGACTGTATGTCATCAGGCACCGACATGTTTTCAGGACAAAATCCCCTTCTTGTGACACAAGGATTGGCACTAAGTTGTTCCACATCACGAGGGTGACGGCTCTGGCTCATGCTGATGTGGTCTGTTCACCACAGAAGGAATTCTAGGACTCGACTGCATTCAGTCTTAAGCGATCCTTTGAAAGGGCTACCTGGGTAGCTCAGTGTTAAGAATCCCTGTGTAATGCAGGAGATGCGGGTTTGATTCCCGGGTTGGGAATAACCCTGGAGAAGGAAGTGGCAACTTACTACAGTATTCATGCCTGGAAAACCCTATGGACAGAGGAGCCTAGCAGGCTACGTTCCAAAGATTCAGACACAAAGTGACTGAACAGTAGTATCGTGGGCAGATTTAGGGAATGGGATAGTAGCATTCATATTATTTATATTCTGATTTTTAAGAGGGCATAGCAACCCACTCTAGTATTCTTGCCTAAAGAATCCCACGGACAGAGGAAACTGGTGGGCCATGGTCCCTAAGGTCGCACAGAGTCAGATACGACAGAGGTGGCTTAGCACGCATGCGTGCAATCCTTTGAAAACCGAGGAAGCAAGTATCAATCAATCTCCTGACATTCAGATGGGAGCACTGAATCTTAGAGTCTCACAAAGTAGGTTAGTGAAAGGTGGATCTGGAGCTGAAGACAATACACTCCTAACTGGCACTGAGGCTAAGTTGCACGGTCAAGGTCTTCAAGTGGTACATGACACCAGAAACGGTGCCCAAGTAGGCAGGCTGGAAGAAAGTGTGTTAGTTTCTCAGTTGTGTTCAACACTCTGCGATCCCAGGGACTGTAGTCCTCCAGGTTCCTCTGTACATGGTGATCTCCAGGCAAGAATACTGGAGTGGGTAACCATTCCCTTCTCCAGGGGATCTTCCCACCCCAGGAATTGAACCCAGGTCTCCTGCATTATAAGCAGATTCTTTACCATCTAAGCCACCAGGGAAGCCCAACCACTGGTTATGAGAGATGTTGATATTTTTTTTGCCCAAAATAGTCAAGAGTAGAGACTTTAGATAAAAGCTAGAGTCCTTGGGACAATTTTTATCCTGGTGTTTTAGTTTCAGGGATCTAATTCTGATGGCCTGTTTTCAAGTATCCTCTGTGGTTATTTAAATTTTTAAATGAAAACGTGCTTGATTATTCTCTTAGCCTCATCATTTACTCTTCTTTATAAAATTATTTGGCAAATAGCTGATAGTATAGAAGTCACAAATATAATCCCTTTCAGTTTTTCTGTTGAAGTTCTCTTTCCTTTTCATGTGCGGGGCCAGACCTGCTCAGGACAGAGGCAATGGGATATTTACTGTTTGCCAATGCTATTTTACTTTGTCAGCAAAGGTCCGTCTATCTAGTCAAAGCTATGGTTTTTCCAGTAGTCATGTATGGATGTGAGAGTTGGACTATAAAGAAAGCTGAGCACTGAAGAATTGATGCTTTTGAACTGTGTTGGAGAAGACTCTTGAGAGTCCCTTGGACTGCAAGGAGATCAAACCAGTCAATCCTAAGTCCTAAAGGAAATCAGTCCTGAATATTCATTGGAAGGACTGATGCTGAAGCTGAAACTCCAATATTTTGGCTACCTGATGTGAACAACTGACTCCTTGGAAAAAAAATCCTGATGCTGGGAGAGACTTAAGGCAGGAGAAGGGGATGACAGAGGATGAGATGATTGAATGGCATCACCGACTCGATGGTCATGAGTTTGAATAAACTCCAGGGGTTGGTGATAGACAGGGAGGCCTGGCGTGCTGCAGTCCTTGGGATCCCATAGAGTGGGACATGACTGAGCGACTGAGCTGACTGAATGTTATTTTAGAATGCTGGGAAAACTGAACGGAGCTTCACACCTTCATCATACTCTAGGGGCTTATACTGGACAAAAAATGAACAGTTACAGTAAAAAGATCCTATTGCAGGTACTGAAAGTGATTCAGTAGCCCATGAGGCACCTAGTCCTTTCTACAGAACCAATATGGAAATGACTTCTGTATGAAAAAATATTGAACTGATGAACTCATTTCCTCTTCCTGAGCATAGACTTCTGCCTCAGCATCTGTTAAGGTACCACCAGCTGCTGTTACAGGTAAACCCCCTATGTCTCAGTGGCTTAACACACTAAGGGGGTTTCTTCGTGTCCAGGCAGACTGGCTGGTCTTGCTGCTCACTGACTCCCACCTGCTCTTTCAATGATCCCAAGGATATTTCCTGATTATACCTCTCTTCCATCCTCTTTGTCATTGAGTTGGTGTTTGTATTTCCTTGGCCAGAACTCAATCACATGGTCATATCTAATTGCAGATGAGGGCATTTGAGCCAGCATATATGTTTAGATTTATGTATTAAATCCTTTAAAAGGAGGGGAAAAAAGTAGTTACTTTTTAAAGGCAGCTTGTTAGAAGAGATACACTATTATTAGGTTGGCATTTTATTCTTGATGATTGATGGCTGGTTATTTTTGCCAGTGAGCTTGCATTCTTTGCTTTGAAGACTGGTCAATGTTCCCATCATTCTTTGAGTTCCTTCCAATCTCCTCCAGGCAGGGGGAGGATATCTCATCTTCCATTCCCATCTTCATCTCTCTCCAATTATTACACTGTATTGAATCTACTCATTTACATATGTTGGGAGAATATCAGTTTCCTGGCAGGGATCATGTCCTTTGAGCTCTTACATCCCACAAACAACTCTTTACATATTTTTGCTGAATAAATGATGCATGAATGGTAGGTTTTAGATTAGCCCCAAGGGCAGGAGTTTAGATATGGGAGTTTAGTTCAGTTTAGTCGCTCAGTCGTGTCCGACTCTTTGCGACCCCATGAATCGCAGCACGCCAGGCCTCCCTGTCCATCACCAACTCCTGGAGTTCACTCAGACTCACATCCATTGAGTTGGTGATGCCATCCAGCCATTTCATCCTCTGTGGTTCCCTTCTCCTCCTGGCCCCAATCCTTCCCAGCATCAGAGTCTTTTCCAATGAGTCAACTGTTCGCATGAAGTGGCCAAAGTACTGGAGTTTCAGCTTTAGCATCATTCCTTCTAAAGAAATCCTAGGGCTGATCTCCTTCAGAGGTCTGCTAAGGCCAGGAGTGGCCACACAGGGTCCAAGATAGTCCTAATGTTCCCTTCTGCCAAGGGTCTACAGGAATCTGAGGGAAGCCAAGGGTGGGGCTGCTCCCTTTGGTTGACTCAAGCTCACAAATAGGGCCTAGAATCAAATTTTGTGTGCATGCTCAGTTGCTTCGGACATGTCCAGCTCTTTGCAATCTCTTGGACTGTAGCCCACCAGGGCCTTCTGTCTATGGTATTCTCCAGGCAAGAATATTGGAGTGCATTGCCATGTTTTCCTCCAGGGGATCTTGCTGATCCAGGGATTGAACCCTAGTCTTTTATGCCTTCTGCATTGGCATGTGGATTTTTTACTATTAGCGCCACCTGGGAAGAACCAAGATTTAAATCAGTCTCTTTTTATGAGATGACAGTTCATTTGGGAAAGAAATTTTTCAGGAGACTTTCCCATTATTTTTCAATGTTAGGGTCTATGAATAGCTTTGTATACCAAATTGCATGTGAAAATGATTGTGTCTGCTATTGAATAATTGACTGATCTGTGACTCACAGCTTTTGAAAGAGGGGGTCCTGGCTAATTGCACCTGCAAGCTACTGATTGCACCTGCAATTAGGCAATTTTGGGGGCAGTTTTTCTCTTTCCGTTTAATTGCCCAGATGACAGTGGGGAGTCCCCTTTACAAATCGGGCCTATTATCTCATCGGGAGCCTTTGCAAATATAAGATGACCCCAGAAACAGATGGAGAAAATATATAGTTTTATTTCTTGCACACCAGTTAATGCCAGTAGTGTAGCCAACATTCCTGCACTTTTTCTTCCAGTAAGACATTTAAGTTTATTGAATCAGTCAATAACCCATAATGTAATTTAGCACTTCAACATCTAGTTTTGCTATTTCATTAAAACATATATATCCATAATGGTTATAATTCTTAAAAACATTTGCATGTTTGTACTGTACTTGTTAGAGAGTCTTCTGAGAGTGATTACTGTTGTTCTGTTGCTTTTGGAGAGGGATATAAGAATCCACTGAGATCTGGTCCTTTCAGTAACTGACTACATACTGGTTATTGGTTCTGACTCCAAGGTGTACAAATCGACCCCATCTATGCAAGGAGATCAAACCAGTCAGTCCTAAAGAAAATCAACTCTGAATATTCATTCCAAGGACTGTTGCTGAAGCTGAAGCTGTAAAACTTTGGCCACTTGATGTGAAGAGCCAACTCATTGGAAAAGACCTTGATGCTGGGAGAGATTGAAGGCAAAAGGAGAAGGGGACGGCAGAGGATGAGATGGTTAGATAGCATCATCGACTCAATGGACCTAAATTTGAGCACACTCCAGAAGATAGTGGAGGGCGGAGGAGCCTGGTATGTTACAGTCCATGAAGTCAGAGAGTCAGACACAACTTAGCGACTGAACAGCATCAGTACGACTCCATCTATTACGTAGATTACTCCTTTTAACAAGGGCACTATGTTAAAATTCAGTGGGACTTTAAGGAGATCTTGCTTATATTTACTTAGTTTTTTGAGTTTGGGGTCATATTTGCTGTGTTGTTGATACAGAGATGCGCTGCTCAAATGCTCTTTTGAGAACAAGAATGCTTCCCACTTTAGTGAGTGTAGCTGGCTGACCGTTGGTTTTCCTGGAGATCTGCCTCAGTTTTCCAACCATGGGTCTGCTGATGCCCATGTGAAGGGGTGGAGGAAGGGTCTATTCATGTTTGCTCCACTGGGACTTTCTGAAGGTGATCTTTGCCCTGTAGCTCCCTGGGAAGACATGGCCTTGCCCTTTGTCGCTGCAACCTGCCAGCTCCTCTGCCCAATCCTGCTTCCTCCCATTTCTTTCTTGATAGATATTTCACTCCCCATAAACCTCTTGAGCTTTCAACTCCATCCCAGAACCTGCTTCCTGGAGAGTCCAGTCACAACCACCATTAAGTAAAAATGAATTAGGAATAGCTCAGAGGATGTTTATTTTATGGGACCCAAGGTTTTACTCCAGTTTTGAAGGAAATCTATCTTTCTGTTTGGTTGTATAAGAGTTCCTTCTTTCCTATTTCTTTCTTTTCTTTCTACTCTTCACCAGTATCAAGACATTAGGTATATAAGGATAAAAGAATAGAATGTCTTTTGTAAGTTTAGAACCCACATTTTAAAGGATTGATTTTTATTTAAATAATAATTATAAATATTTACTAATTGATTATTAGTAATATTATTATTTAAGGAAACCAACTCTGTCAAACGTTTCTAAGTGAAATACAAATTAGCTCTAAACAGGTACTAAAAATTAGAAGAGTTGTTTTACCTTTGGATCATATCACCAAAGCAACATGGCTTTCATTTTACACAATTTATTCATCTTCCAGTAAACTTTGGTATACCTTTTCATGCTGACTTTTATTACAGTGGATAGCATTATTTGACAGAAGTCTACTCCCTGCCTTACAAAATCTACATTATAAAGTCTGTCTTCTTACTACCTTAACCATTGGGAATAGTGTTTTCAAACTCCCAACAAATCTTTAATTAATATTAATATTTGGGATCTGAGAATGAGAAATCAGAATTCTTGGGAATTCTAAAGAATCTCTGAAAGTCTGAGAGAGGCTTATTTTTCCTGCTTTATATATGTATTTTTAATTATGTTATTTTTATTATAATAGGGTTGCAATAATAACTGGATAAATAATGAATGATTATTATAACAGGATTATACTCAATAAGCAATGAATGACTTTTATTGTCATAGGTTTATACTAAAACTTTGAGTGGCTTTCTGCAAGCAAAATTCATCATAATAAATGTGGTTTATTATTTTTATAAACTGATGCATTATGATCAGATTACATCTTTTGATAACATGTAAAAGGGATATTTTCCAGATAGAAATATTTGAAAATAGAAGATTCAAAGAAAGCAACATTAATACAAAATATGTACCGAACAAAAACCATTTCAGAATGGAAAGATATCCCAAATGTGTTTAGTCTCTCAGTTATGTCCGACTCTTTGTGACCCCATGCACTGTAGCCTTTCAGGCTCCTCTGTCCAGGGGATTCTCCAGGCAAGAGTACTGGAGTGGGTAGCCATTCCCTCTCCAGGGGATCTTCCAGACCCAGGGATCAAACCCAGATCCCTGCATTGCAGACAGACTTTACCATTTGAGCCACCAGGGAAGCCCTATTATCCCAAATATCTGATATTTAAAAGATCCCATGTAAAAAATCACACCTAAAGTGTCAATTTCCCCATGTGATACTCTTGATCCTTGTTTTGCAATAAATATTCCAGATGTAGACGCTTTTCTTGCATTTTGTCTTGAGTTGATCTAATAATTATTTGTTTAAAAGCACCTTCATTTAGCATGAAGGCATATGTCACTGGTTTTCTTTTTTAACAATTAAAATGTTTTGTCTACCTGCCCTGATTTAGGTGTTGCTGTTGAAATCACTATCAGTTATGCTAATTTAATTTTTTGTTTTGCTAATTCAAATTTTACATGTAGTCTCCACAGCACTGCATTGACATTTTCTCTTTGCATTTCTTCTGTTTAAATATTTACAAAGAACTGTAGTCTATAGCAAATACTCAAACACTAGAGAACACTAGAGAATGTTATTGGGTATATTTGAATTATGTAACATTTAGCTCTCCTGGTGTGGTTCACAGCACCAAAGAAATACATGTCAATATTGCCAATTTAAGTATTTATTTTTCATTTCAAATTTGCTATTTCTGGGAACACTCATAAAATTTGTATAAAGTATATCTTGTTCTATGTATGTATTAATATTTATTTTCTTTGCAATACCAGTGTACTGTTAGGAGCACACAGGACCAGAATACACTCTTATAACATGGCAATGATCACAGGCAACAAGGACTGATTAAATCACAATACTCTTCTGCTCCTTGCTCTGATCCCAGTTTCCAGAAACTTATTAATAGATCTTAACCTTGGACTCCCCATGTAACACTTCCTGCTATTGCTTTTTACTTGAATTAGAGACTTCCATTGAACTAATAATGTCTTACCTGTTAACTCTATTCCTTGCAGGAAAATTAGAATTATTCAAGTTTTCCTGAGTTCACAATTGATTTTTCTTAGAATTTGGGATTTAGAACAACATAAATTTCCTGAGAAAAGCAGGGAAGAAATTCTCACGTAGAAACACTGGTTGTCATCTCTGGCTGAACAATGGAATTTGTTGGGTATTTCATTAGAGGAAGACTGAATTTTTCTCCCTCTGGGATCTTCTCTGGGTCAGGGACAGGGGTATGGTGAAGATTGGAGATATTTATGAACAAGTGTAATGGTCTTCACGGCAATCACAATTAATGTTAGGGATGCCTAAGCACCTAAGTGTGAAATTCTTCAGATTTATTTTTACATACTTTGGGTCCTGATCTTTTTTAATCATCATTCTCAAGCTGAATGTTATGGAAAGTTTATGATAGATAAATGTAATTTTACACATCTAGATAGCATCTCACTCTCATAAACTGATAAACATATATAGAGGAGATGAGGTTAGTATTTAAAGCATTTTGTTCGCTCATTAATATGAAGTCATTTTTGTAAATATGCTGTAATTATGTCACATACATGAGTTGGTAGAATATAGATTAGTCAATTGATTAAATTACCCCCAATATAATAAGCTGATTTGCCATGTATTTTATTATAGTGATGTAGTATTTGGAGGTGATGATATGTTTGTGAACATGTAGAAAGGACAGTTTTTTTTTTGCTTGAAACTGGTAATTTACTGCTCACTCAAATGCCATAAATACTGGTTTTGGCCAGAGGGAAATCATGGAATTTATCTTTGAGCTAAACTGTGAGTCAAATTTTAGACCAGCAAGCATTTTTGTACAGTTTCAAATTATAGCCTAACTGGTTACCTTTTACAAGTCCTCCCCACCTATAACCTCTCTCAATGATGGCAAACCACAGTGGTCCAAAGTCTCTGGACCAAGAGGAGCCGACCCACTTGATTTTGGTCCCAGAATTGCTCAGCTTTGTGACTCTGAGCACGTCATCTAGCACCTGGGCCTGCTTCCGGGGTTTGGATGTCTTACTTCATTCCAGTTTAGAAATCTTGTAATTCTCTGATCTGAATTATATCCTATATGCAGTTCTCTGTACCACAAACTTTGGCAATCCCAAGCCTTATCTCATATGATGGGTTACATGTTACAAGAGGAAGACAGAGACAGACTACAGCTGGGTCAGGCTGGCTTGGGGTCACATTTAATTTGAAGCACATTGGTTGAATTATTGATCAGACATTTCCTGGGCTGGCCAAAAATTTGTTCAAGTTTTTTTTCATAACATCTTGTAGAAAACGCTGAATGAACTTTTTTGTCCAACTTCAATACAAATCTGTTTGCTAAGCAACTTGTAAACACTGGCTAGGCCATCAGGGCCTTGTTTTCCTAAATCCTGGGGATCCGCATAAACATGGGAGCCCCTGGAACAGACACCTGCAGCAGCTTCCTCTCTGCCTTGGCTGTTTCCTGAGGCAGAGGGGCTGTGGCTGGTTTCTTGGCAGGAGTTAACCCTCCCGCCCTTTCCCATTCTGCCCTCCAGACGGTGATGTTCTTTGTAATGGGGTGTGAGCCGGGGCAGGGAGGGCTGGTCTGCTGGACCGTGGATGCTGTCAGCCTCTGGAGTCCACAGGGGAAGACTCAAAATAGAACAGCAAATGCTTTTTTTTTTTTTTTCCCCAAAAGTCCATTTGTTTCACGCCAAAACAAATGATTTTTGTTTTGATTTGGATGATTTTTTCTTTTGAAAAAAGATTGTCTCAAATACAATAGCTTCTAAGGGATTATACAGAATCACTAACCTATCCAAAGGTCCACGTGCTAAGTGTTCACGGAGCACCTGTGAAGTACCAGAGTCTCTGTAGAGAGATGGAAAAAGAGGTTCACAAGAGAAGCCTGGCCTTGTGGTGGTGCATAATTTTGTATGTCAACGTGAGTGGGCCATCTGGCCTAGATATTGGGCAAAGATGAGTCTAGAGGTGGCTGAGAAGGTTTCTTTAGATGAGGTTAGCATTTAAATCAGTAAACTTTGAGGAAAGCAGATGGCAGGTTACCCTCCATTATATGAGAGGGCCTCACCCAATCAGTTGAAGGTCTTAAGAGAAAAAGCATGATCTCCAAGGAAGAAGAGGGAATTCTGCCTCCAGACTGCAATGTCATCTCCAGGGTCTCTAGCCAGGATGTCTATGTCAGCCTGAAGCTTCTGAGTGATATCAGTAACTCGTTCTCCTCAATAATAAGTAAAGTAGTAGTCATAGTAAACAACTCATGTTAATTGAAGACTTACGCTCTACCAAGCATGCCTTGGGAGCTTCACAGGTATTGGCTCATGTAATCCTATGAAGTGTAGGGATTGTATTCATCACCTTTTAATGGATGAGGAAACCGAGGTATCAAGGGGTGACGTAACCTCTCCCGGGAGTTGGTGTCTGCATGGGGTTAAAATGCAGGCAGCCCTGCTGCAGGGCTGTTGCCTGGATCAGTGCACCGTGTTCCCCTCTCCTGCTAGCCCTGCAGTCATGCAGCCCCTCGGGTCCTATCCCCGTCACATCCCTGTCCTCGTGTGATTCCTGCAAGGATCCCATGGGGCAGGAAGGCCTGCTGGTTTATTCCCCAGCTCACAAGCGAAGAGAGGGAAAGTCAGAGAATTTGTGAAGCCTGTGCCTTAGTCTTGGGGCCAATAGTCACTGCGGTTCCTTTGTCTCCTAATGAAGATGGGGCCGTTTTTAACTGCCTGGTATCTTTCCCTCCAAGGCTTGCTGTTTACCCTGAGGTTGGCAAATGGGTAATTTTCTCAGCAACTCAGACTCTTCAGGCCCTGGGGGACTAGATATTGGGCAAAGATGAGTCTAGAGGTGGCTGAGAAGGTTTCCTTAGATGAGGTTAGCATTTAAATCAGTAAACTTTGAGGAAAGCAGATGGCAGGTTACCCTCCATTATATGAGAGGGCCTCACCCAATCAGTTGAAGGTCTTAAGAGAAAAAGCATGATCTCCAAGGAAGAAGAGGGAATTCTGCCTCCAGACTGCAATGTCATCTCCAGGGTCTCTAGCCAGGATGTCTATGTCAGCCTGAAGCTTCTGAGTGATATCAGTAACTCGTTCTCCTCAATAATAAGTAAAGTAGTAGTCATAGTAAACAACTCATGTTAATTGAAGACTTACGCTCTACCAAGCATGCCTTGGGAGCTTCACAGGTATTGGCTCATGTAATCCTATGAAGTGTAGGGATTGTATTCATCACCTTTTAATGGATGAGGAAACCGAGGTATCAAGGGGTGACGTAACCTCTCCCGGGAGTTGGTGTCTGCATGGGGTTAAAATGCAGGCAGCCCTGCTGCAGGGCTGTTGCCTGGATCAGTGCACCGTGTTCCCCTCTCCTGCTAGCCCTGCAGTCATGCAGCCCCTCGGGTCCTATCCCCGTCACATCCCTGTCCTCGTGTGATTCCTGCAAGGATCCCATGGGGCAGGAAGGCCTGCTGGTTTATTCCCCAGCTCACAAGCGAAGAGAGGGAAAGTCAGAGAATTTGTGAAGCCTGTGCCTTAGTCTTGGGGCCAATAGTCACTGCGGTTCCTTTGTCTCCTAATGAAGATGGGGCCGTTTTTAACTGCCTGGTATCTTTCCCTCCAAGGCTTGCTGTTTACCCTGAGGTTGGCAAATGGGTAATTTTCTCAGCAACTCAGACTCTTCAGGCCCTGGGGGACTAGATATTGGGCAAAGATGAGTCTAGAGGTGGCTGAGAAGGTTTCCTTAGATGAGGTTAGCATTTAAATCAGTAAACTTTGAGGAAAGCAGATGGCAGGTTACCCTCCATTATATGAGAGGGCCTCACCCAAGGGGCTGTGTTGAGGAGGTAACATTGCAGCCGATGGAGTGGACGTGTTTTGAAGGTCTCCCTGTTCCCCATGTGCTCCTAGGCCGTGCCTGCCAGATGTCCTTTTTGGAGAATCCCATTTCTTCTCCCCACATGCACTGTTTCCCTTGGTTTGTGGCTTCAGCTTAAATCCACCCTTCCAGAATCTTCCTCGACAGCTCCTCTCTCTTTTCCTTCCTTCTGCATCAGAATTTCTTGGCCACGTGTCCCATTTGATAATTAACCATTGGCACAGTTCTCATGTGCTTTGATTCATTCAAAACCTCAGGTGTTGGGAGTTCTCTCTTTAGGAAGTCTCTCCAGGTTTTTCAGCTCCCGGGTTAGGCCCAGAGCCTGGCATATGGGAGGCACAAAGTTTGCGTTTGTTGGTTTGATGTGATTTAATATAATTCAAAATGCAGGTCAGTCACATTTGGAAATGACCCAGTCAGCTCAGAGTTCTTCAAAGGGAGGCTGGTCAGAAAGCTCCCCTGGGGCTAGGGAACCACGCCTGGGAACCCCTCCAGGCCCCTGTTGTGACGTCCTGGAATTCTTGTCTAAAGTACAATAGGAGTTTTAATGGGTGTAATAATGACCCTGTGATTCAGAGGTACAGCTTGAACACAAGCAATTTCCTCAATTCAGTTCCTCACCAGGGAGCATTTCCTGGGGAGAGTTCAGAGCTAGTTTTATTACACCTCCTTTAATTTGGGCACTTTTCAAGTCAACCCCGCAGGGATCACCTCTCTCTGTCCAGGCTGCTTTAAGATTTCCCTGAATTTCTTTTGCAGCAACTGTAGAAAAGGGCAAAATCAAGGTCATTGCTATGTAACTTAGGAAGTAGCTTGGGGAGGAAGGGTTGAATGGTGGATATCAATGGCAGGGCATATGAGAAAATGACACGCAGGGGACAGTCCCTAACCGAGGGTTCTGGGAAAGTTACATGGGACTTGTAGGGCCACAGAGGAGAAGCAAGGGGAAAGGGAGCCATGATGTCACGGGACCACATGCAGCAGGGCTGCCCTGGGACCCCAGTGCCCCTATGCAAGAGATGTTAGAGCTCAGATCAGTGAGCTCTTAGCCTGACAATGGTCCTGGATGCCGTCAAAGCCAGGCCTATACTGGACAAATGGAATGGAAGCACAAAGAATGGATGGGTCTCTTCCCAATGAAACAGCACAGAAATCCTTCCCCTCCAGAGTGAGTAGCTGGAGATAGTTGGAAAATTCCAGTGTAAACTTTGATTTTGGCATCTTAACCATTCTGGATCCAAGATGGGTTTCAGGGCACCAAGAGAGGACGGAGTAGTCTGGGTGAGTGAACAAAAGGAAGCAGAGCACCTCGGGCGCTGGTCTTATACAGAACAGAGTGCAAAGTCTGGCCCTTTAACTGCTGAAAGCTGAGACTTCAGGGAACTTACTAATTTCCCTGAATTTCCTTGCCTCAGGGAACTCTTGGGTGCAAAGCGCCGCCAGCAGCTCCACGAGCAGGTCTCTTCCCGCTATGGAAGCGCTCCCGGGGGACTGCGCCTGCAGCATCAGGGCTCTTACTTCTGGGTGCTTCCATACTGTGACCTCAGTCAGCACCGGCACCGGGCTTGAAGCTCTGTGGGAACGTCTCAGGGCCTCTGTGGCTGGGTTGCCGGCTGTTGGCCGAGTGTGACAGCGTTAAATACAACAGCTGATGATGTCGTCAGAGCCCGGTGAGGAGCGGCGTCTGCCAGCGTCGCAGCCGCTGGCGCCTCGTCTGCCCGCCGTCTCGTCCGCCCCGCCACTGTGGCCAGACGGCCGATTGGCCGGAGTCTTCGCCCCTGGGAAGCAAGGGGGCTGGGGAAGGGGGCCTCCGAGGGTATTTCTGGCTCCCGAATGCTGTGATTCCCTCGCACACTAGCAGGAGGGCAGCGATCCAGTCTCTGCCAGCCACATCTTCTGCCATCTCCTCTTGGATGCCTTGATGAAGCACGTGGTGGCCCTGGGCGGCTGTGTGGCCTTGACCAGGGTAAGGGTGACAGCTGTCAGGTCCAGGGCAGCCCTGTGGCCTGGAAATGGGGTGGGTGGCTGAGCGAGAACCAGACCAGGTCTCCAGTCTCCTGGCTGGTGCTCATCAGAGGCACCCAGGCACCTCCCACGCTGCTGGCCCCTGCCTTAGCACATCCATGGGCCCAGCTGGCACATGCAGGGCCCCCAACTCCAGATCTGGATTCTGGGAGGGGCACAGGGCAGGCTTACCCAGGGGCAGCTTACCTCCCTGTGACAGACATAGCTCTCTCTTTTTTTTTTTTTTTAATGTGGACCATTTAGAAATCTTTATTGAATCTGTTGCAATATTG
Organism: Cephalophus harveyi; assembly: GCA_006410635.1. NCBI lineage: Eukaryota > Metazoa > Chordata > Mammalia > Artiodactyla > Bovidae > Cephalophus > Cephalophus harveyi. Next base: position 151,174 of record SJYT01022063.1, on the reverse strand, counting down.
CTTCTCTTTGATGTTTTTTGGCCTCGAGGCATGTGGGATCTTAGTGCCCTGACCACGGATTGAATCCGCATCCCCTGCATTTGAAGGCCAAGTCCTAACCACTGGACCACCAGGGAAGTCCTTGGGGACACAGTTTTGGTCAAGCTCGGGTGACCAGGAAGAGGCTCCTGTATGGTGTTCAGAGCCAACATCAGTAAAATGATACTCGCCACCAGACCTGGGAAAAACAGGTTAAATGTGCTTTCTTTCTGAATCCCAAACATTTTTTTTTTTTTTTTTTTTAAATCTGAAAAGGATGCTTCTGCTTATTGCTTTTCAGGCAGCCACTTGCTCAACACTTGGGACCCACTGTATACCCCCGCCCCCATCGTTTTCTCGCTTGCTCACATGTTGCAAAGCCTGAGTATCCGAGGGCCCTGTACTGGGTGAGGAGGTTGATGAAATGAACCCCAAACGCTTTCTTCTGGTGCTGGCGATGCACCGCGTCCTCACTATCATCGTGTACACTGTCACCTGCCTTCACTCAACTCAATACACCAGCATTTACGATCACTTCTCACAGGCAAGGGGCTTCCTCTGTACCCTGGCTTTTGATGTGGGTCATCTTGTGTCATTATGTCACCCTAGACTTGGTTCTGCTGTGAGAGTCAAGATCCCTGAGGGCAAACTCTTTCCTCTGTGTCCATATCCCAAAGAACCAGCCATTAGGGGTTTTGTTAAAGATTTATTTTAGTGTTTAAATCAATAGCAATACAAGTGCTGAACTTAAAAGAAACCCAGTAGTGATGTAGAAGTGATGAGAAAACTTACCCAAGGACCATAAACTTTATTTCTAGTGGGTAAAAGACTGCTAGCTGCAGCTGCTGTTGCCTGGGTCACTCGGTCATCATCTTTGATGATCTCGATGGTTTCCTTCCAGATCCAAATTATGATCCCATTTTAAAGATGAGGAACCAAGGACTTCCTGGTGGTCTAGTGGTTAGGATTTTGCCTTCCAATGCAGGGTGTGTGACTTTGGGGAACTAGGATTCCACATGCCTTGTGGCCCAAAAACCAAAACATGAAACATAAGCAATATAGCAAAAAATTCAATAAAGACTTTACAAAATATCTACATCAAAAAACAAACAAACAAAAAAAATATAAAAAAACCCAAAAAACAAATAAATAAAGATGAGGAATCTGAATCACACTCACAGTAACAAATGTGGTTAATGATGGTGTGAGTTACACTGAGAGCTGTAGGTCTTTTAGACTCTGGAGCTGAGATCTTGCTGTGAAGTTATGCTGCTTACTCTCCTCATTCACTGTGTTCATCGATTGGTCAGATTTAATGTAAAAGGTCACCGTAGACATGGTTCCTCCTTTGGGAAGACATAAAGAAGCCCATGATAGCTTGCTGCTGCTGCTAAGTCGCTTCAGTTGTGTCCAACTCTGTGCAACCCCATAGACGGCAGCCCACCAGGCTTCGCCATCCCTGGGATTCTCCAGGCAAGAACACTAGAGTGGGTTGCCATTTCCTTCTCCAATGCATGAAAGTGAAAAGCGAAAGTAAAGTCGCTCAGTCCTGTCTGACTCTTTGTGACCCCATGGACTGCAGCCCACCAGGCTCCCCCATCCATGGGAGTTTCCTTCCCTGGGATTCTCCAGGCAAGAACACTAGAGTGGGTTGCCATTTCCTTCTCCAATGCATGAAAGTGAAAAGCGAAAGTAAAGTCGCTCAGTCCTGTCTGACTCTTTGTGACCCCATGGACTGCAGCCCACCAGGCTCCCCCATCCATGGGAGTTTCCAGGCAAGAGTGCTGGAGTGAGTTGCCATTGCCGATAGCTTAGATAGATCTTATTCTCAAACGTAGGATATGTCCTCATGGAAGATGTGCAAGTTGAATAAGAGGCCCAGAGGATATATGTGTGCTGTCTCAAGTAGTTCTGTTGAAGATTTGTGTTTCTTTATAACGCTAGTGGCACAGATAAAAACGGGCCAGAAAATATTTTGAGAATCAGATTTTAGTCCCCTCTGTCTTATTGGCAATTTTGACCTCTGAATCCTATAGCTACTTATTTCTGAAATATGAACATTGTAACTTGCCCACCCAACCTTGGTCTGATTATTTGAATGTTAGCTAATAGAACCAGCTATTCTTGCAGGAGCTCATCCAAATGGCTCCTGCTTTGAGAATGGAGAGATGTTGAAGCTTTAGGTATCATCAGGGTGAAGCTGACTGGGGGTGATGGAAAGACAAGATTCCATTTGATTTGCAGGTTTTCCTTAACTCTAATAAAAAGGCAGGAACCCCATCGTTTTCTCGCTTGCTCACATGTTGCAAAGCCTGAGTATCCGAGGGCCCTGTACTGGGTGAGGAGGTTGATGAAATGAACCCCAAACGCTTTCTTCTGGTGCTGGCGATGCACCGCGTCCTCACTATCATCGTGTACACTGTCACCTGCCTTCACTCAACTCAATACACCAGCATTTACGATCACTTCTCACAGGCAAGGGGCTTCCTCTGTACCCTGGCTTTTGATGTGGGTCATCTTGTGTCATTATGTCACCCTAGACTTGGTTCTGCTGTGAGAGTCAAGATCCCTGAGGGCAAACTCTTTCCTCTGTGTCCATATCCCAAAGAACCAGCCATTAGGGGTTTTGTTAAAGATTTATTTTAGTGTTTAAATCAATAGCAATACAAGTGCTGAACTTAAAAGAAACCCAGTAGTGATGTAGAAGTGATGAGAAAACTTACCCAAGGACCATAAACTTTATTTCTAGTGGGTAAAAGACTGCTAGCTGCAGCTGCTGTTGCCTGGGTCACTCGGTCATCATCTTTGATGATCTCGATGGTTTCCTTCCAGATCCAAATTATGATCCCATTTTAAAGATGAGGAACCAAGGACTTCCTGGTGGTCTAGTGGTTAGGATTTTGCCTTCCAATGCAGGGTGTGTGACTTTGGGGAACTAGGATTCCACATGCCTTGTGGCCCAAAAACCAAAACATGAAACATAAGCAATATAGCAAAAAATTCAATAAAGACTTTACAAAATATCTACATCAAAAAACAAACAAACAAAAAAAATATAAAAAAACCCAAAAAACAAATAAATAAAGATGAGGAATCTGAATCACACTCACAGTAACAAATGTGGTTAATGATGGTGTGAGTTACACTGAGAGCTGTAGGTCTTTTAGACTCTGGAGCTGAGATCTTGCTGTGAAGTTATGCTGCTTACTCTCCTCATTCACTGTGTTCATCGATTGGTCAGATTTAATGTAAAAGGTCACCGTAGACATGGTTCCTCCTTTGGGAAGACATAAAGAAGCCCATGATAGCTTGCTGCTGCTGCTAAGTCGCTTCAGTTGTGTCCAACTCTGTGCAACCCCATAGACGGCAGCCCACCAGGCTTCGCCATCCCTGGGATTCTCCAGGCAAGAACACTAGAGTGGGTTGCCATTTCCTTCTCCAATGCATGAAAGTGAAAAGCGAAAGTAAAGTCGCTCAGTCCTGTCTGACTCTTTGTGACCCCATGGACTGCAGCCCACCAGGCTCCCCCATCCATGGGAGTTTCCAGGCAAGAGTGCTGGAGTGAGTTGCCATTGCCGATAGCTTAGATAGATCTTATTCTCAAACGTAGGATATGTCCTCATGGAAGATGTGCAAGTTGAATAAGAGGCCCAGAGGATATATGTGTGCTGTCTCAAGTAGTTCTGTTGAAGATTTGTGTTTCTTTATAACGCTAGTGGCACAGATAAAAACGGGCCAGAAAATATTTTGAGAATCAGATTTTAGTCCCCTCTGTCTTATTGGCAATTTTGACCTCTGAATCCTATAGCTACTTATTTCTGAAATATGAACATTGTAACTTGCCCACCCAACCTTGGTCTGATTATTTGAATGTTAGCTAATAGAACCAGCTATTCTTGCAGGAGCTCATCCAAATGGCTCCTGCTTTGAGAATGGAGAGATGTTGAAGCTTTAGGTATCATCAGGGTGAAGCTGACTGGGGGTGATGGAAAGACAAGATTCCATTTGATTTGCAGGTTTTCCTTAACTCTAATAAAAAGGCAGGAGAAGATTAATGATTAGGGTACCCCCTTTTAGTAGATGAAATACTTGCCTCTAAGACCTCCACACAACAAAACCTTGGAAGCTGGAGGTCATACATCTGCACATGCTAGTGAGAGTCATTATCACCAGGAAACCAGTGAGGTTTGCAAAGGGACATTACAGTGGCTCTTCTTTTCTTTGACCAACGAGCCTCCATTGTCACTAGGCCTTCCTTCTGTCTGTGACTATCAATAAAATAGAGTAGGGGCAGGACTGGGGAGAGGAAGCCTTCCACTGACTGCTTCCTGGAACTCGAAGAGGCTCAGCTGTTGCATGGACAGAAATGAATTTGGCACATGGATATAGCTGGACGCATATTCTTCACCTCTGGGAGAAACTGCTGACCCAGTCAGATTCTGAATCCTTCTAGATTCAGCATGGTGGCGTCTGTCTTTCTTAGTAGAAAGACTGCATGCTGGCCTTTGAAAATCATAGTGCATGGTCCCTATAGCTGGTGGGAGGAGGTGGCTCTGAAATATACTCTATTAAGGATGTTCTTCCTTTAAGGGTGACTTCCAATGTGCTCCTTCATTAGGATGAAGGTGATGGATGGGGGCCTGGGATTGGGGTGGCGTACTTGTTGGTTTAGCATGAGAATGTACCACCTCTAACACGTTGCCAAAGAATGTAAGCCATTGAAAACAAACTGAGCTTCTCAAGTTAGGAGTGGTGGTTTTTGTCTTCTGCGAGGCCGGGGCGTGACACTTCCATCTATTTGGCATCATTAGAGGGTGTCTAGCCAAGGCCATTGATCTTACTTTTGTAGTTTTGATAGCATTTGCCAAGCTAATATAGACATTTTTCTTAGCCATCATGTATGAAGTTCTTATCATTTAAAAATATTAAAGATTTCTCAGTTGGGGAGATGGAGGTGTCGAGGAGAAAATGGACAGATGCTGCAACTCAAATCTTTTGCTTAAAAATGTGTTCAGGAAGCTACTAGTCTTCTGGCTGTTGTTATTTTTCTTTTTTTGTAATAGAAATGTTTTAAAAGTAGTATACGCTCATGGCAGGAAGTGCGAAAAGTGCTAAAAAGTATAAAGAATCTAAGAAAAAAATGATCTGTGTTTTTGCCATCAAGGGGCAGCCATCAATATTTTGGCTTATTCATCTTTCCTCTTTTCAGAGGGAGATTACTAAGGAGTGTGTGTGTGTGTGTGTGTGTGTATATAACATTTTTGCTAAAACTTCACTGTCTATTTAACTTGAATCTTGTCCTTTGAACTCAGTATTACAGAATAAGTCCTTCCTATGTCATTAAAATCTTTGCCAACATTTTTTTTTGGGGGGGAGAGCTTAAAAATTGCTTTCAGTACCACATGTTTTTTGAGATGGGGCTTTAGTTTGAGTATTTATTCATTTATTTTGGCCATGCTGGGTCTTCATTGTTGCTCTGGCTTTTCTCTAATAGTGGCTCCTCTCTGGTTGTGGTACGTGGGCTTCTCACTGCAATGCCTTTTCTTGTTGTGCATCACAAGCTCTAGGGCAGAGGCTTCAGTAGTTTTAGCTCCAAGGCTCCAGAGCACAGGCTCAATAGTTATGGCACATGGGCTTAGCTGCTTTGCGGCATGTGGAATCTTCCTGGACCAGGGATCGAACCAATGTCTCCTGCATTGGCAGGCAGACCCTTTACCACTGAACCACCAGTGAAGTCCAAGTCCAGGTGTCTTAAAGCAGCTTTTTCACCCTAAAGAGAGATATTCCATTTATTCCTGTTCGCAAGTTACAAAATGTTTCATTCATTTGTGACTTTTGGTAGGAGTAGGGGCAAGATTGGGAAGTGACATTAGTTGTTTCATTGGCCAACACTCATGGATAAAATCTGGTTGTCTATATCCTTTCCAGCAAATGCATTGCTCTTGCTTAATCTCCACTGAGATTTCTCAATGAAATTCTCCCCACCTTATTTTGTATTCTTTACCAAACTGGTTTTTAAAATGATTTTCATGGACAATAAATTCCGTTCATCATATAAAAACTCTGAAACCCAGGTCAGGCTCGGTGCATAACCCCCGAGGGAGGGTCCACCTGCTTCTTTATATATCACATGGTGCTTGGCAGTCCTCTCCTCTCTTCTCTCCCTTACACACTTTGGCTGGAACAGAATGTTTCTAAGCAGGTGTGTCCTAACCCAGAAGCCTGGGTTTAAGGATGCTTTCGTGAAAACAAATGAGCAATGAACATATTCAGTGCCATACAATTAGATCTCAAAATAGCAGCTCTAGAGTTTTTAAAATAAAAGATACCATCCCCAATGGAGATAACATGATTTCAAAAACACCTACAGTATAACATTTCTACATGAGTCAAAAAATAGAGATACAATTAAAGAGATATAGGAAAAAGAAAAAGAAAGGGGTGTGATTTAGGCAGAAGCTAACTCACATAGAAAAAAAAAATTGACCCAAAAGATGAAAATAGTGGACCAGAGAAAAATTTTCTTTTCCTTAAAAACACATGCACAAAGAATGGCAAGGAATGAGGGAGAAAATGGAATAAGCTGCAGAAGTCATCAGCTTTTATCTCTTTATTGTAAAATACTGCATGCATTGAAACAGAGTTTTGGCAACAGGAGGCTTGAGTCAGCATAGCCACACAGTCTGGTTTGCTCAGGACAGTCTCTGCTCTCGCCTCCAATCTTCTCATATTCAAATCCTCTCATTCACAGTGTCACTGTCCATCCTCAAACTTGGAGCAGTTTGGACATTAAGTTATATGGTCTCTTGCAAGGATATCCAACCAGTCTATCCTGAAGGAAATCAGTCCTGAATATTCTTTGGAAGGACTGATGCTGAAGCTGAAACTCCAATCCTTTGGCCACCTGATGCGAAGAACTGACTCATTAGAAAAGACCCTGAAGCTGGGAGAGATTGAAGGCGGGAGGAGAAGGGGATGACAGAGGGTGAGATGGTGGATGGTATCACTGACTCAATGGACATGAGTTTGAGTAATTTCCGGGAGTTGGTGATGAACAAGGAAGCCTGGCATGCTGCAGTCCCTGGGGTNACCCTGAAGCTGGGAGAGATTGAAGGCGGGAGGAGAAGGGGATGACAGAGGGTGAGATGGTGGATGGTATCACTGACTCAATGGACATGAGTTTGAGTAATTTCCGGGAGTTGGTGATGAACAAGGAAGCCTGGCATGCTGCAGTCCCTGGGGTTGCAAAGAGCAACTGAGCGACTGAGTGACTGAACTGAACTGTAACAGCAAAACTCAAGTATTTGTGATATGGAAAATAATTAGTAAAGGCATTGGTTTCCTTCAAGGTGTTTGAAATATGAGGTTGAAATGACAAGATAAAATTCCACGTATTTGTATCACCAGCTCAGATCTACACTGACATGGGAGTGACTGAGGATTTCAGAAGAACATATAGAATGGAGTGTGTGGAAGAATTAAGTGGTCTTCACAGCTATGGTCAGGATATATTACATTTGTAGGGCGAGCAGTTTTTTAGAGACCTCCTATATGTGTAGACTCCTGAGGACTTCTGTGACTTTGAGTGGCCTGGTGAGAGGAGGTAATGTTAAGAGCGATGGAGAAGACGCCAATCCACTTCACTCTCAGGGTGGACGCCACCCCTACCGATTCTGGAGGAAAAGGAGTGGAAACAGACCGGAACACATTCAAAAGATAGGGACCCCAGAGGCAGGAATCTACTGGGAAAATCGTGGGAAATGAAAACTGCATATCAACATAGAATGATGACTAATGGGTTCCAGTAGTTCCAGCTTTGGAAGAACATATTAGGGGTTGCTTTTAGTGGAGATGAGGAACAGAAGCTCCTTAGGAGAACATTTTGAGATGACAAGGTTGATCATCTGGAAAAAGGTGGTTTGGTACCCAAATTCTTTAAATGTGTCCTTGGAAAGTTAAATAGATTATACAGAGGGTTTTTTTTTTTTCTTTTTTTTTTTTCTCCTTTTTATACACTGTAAATACAGACTCAGTTCAGTTCAGTTCAGTCGCTCAGTCATGTCCGACTCTTTGCGACCCCATGAATTGCAGCACACCAGGCCTCCCTGTCCATCACCAACTCCTGGAGTTCACTCAGACTCACGTCCATTGAGTCAGTGATACCATCCAGCCGTCTCATCCTCTGTTGTCCCCTTCTCCTCCTGCCCCCAATTCCTCCCAGCATCAGAGTCTTTTCCAATGAGTCAACTGTTCGCATGAGGTGGCCAAAGTACTGGAGTTTCAGCCTCAGCATCATTCCTTCCAAAGAAATCCCAGGGCTGATCTCCTTGAGAATGGACTGGTTGGATCTCCTTGCAGTCCAAGGGACTCTCAAGAGTCTTCTACAACACCACAGTTCAAAAGCATCAATTCTTCGGCTCTCAGCCTTCTTCACAGTCCAACTCTCACATCCATACATGACTCCAGCTTTTTCACTCTCCTCTTTCACTTTCATAAAGAGGCTCTTTAATTCTTCATTGGTTTCTGCTGTAAATGTGTCATCTGCATATCTGAGGTTATTGGTTTCTCTGGCAAACTTGATTCCAGCTTGTGCTTCTCCCAGTCCAGCGTTTCTCATGCTGTACTCTGCATATAAGTTAAATAAGCACAGTGACAATATACAGCCTTGACGTACTCCTTTCCTGATTTGGAACCAGTCTGTTGAGAGCCCTGTGGACAGTATGTTGGAAGGTGGATTCTAAACGACTGGATCACTGTGGAAGTCCCATAGATTTATATATTAAAAAAAAATAGCATGACTACAAAGTCAAGACATATTCTGAAAGTTCCCTGAGAAGGGCCCTGAGTCAATCAGCTGGACGCTACATTTTTTTCAACCAAGTGCTTTTTCAACTAGTGCTTTACTACTAAGCACTAGTAATCCCCATACAATGTGTTAGGTGCTATGAAGCATAAAGGTCTTCAGGAGGTAACAGGTAACATGCATTGACTACCAGACCTTGCACTATCTCATTTAATTGTCATATAGTCACCAGAAGTATATTTCATCATCACACTACAAAACCCTGAGTGTGACTTTTGAGCCCTTTAAACCAGTGGATATATGTATATTTAGGGCTCCCCAGATGGCACTAGAGGTAAAGAACCTGCCTGTCAATTCAGGAGTTGTAAGAGAGACACAGATTTGATCCCTGGGTCAGAAAGATCCCCTGGAAGAGGCCATTCAACCCATTCCAGATTCTTGTCTGGAGAGTCCCATGGACAGAGAAGCCTAGCAGGCTACAGTCCATAGTATAGTAAAGAGTTGGAGGCGACTGAAACAACTTAGCAGGCACAGACCCATCAGTAATTGTTAATTCAGAGCATACAGAAATGTCAATACCAATTCTGTAAACCACCAGAAGAAACTAGAAAAAGAATGTCCAGGCCGAAAAAGTAAAGAGTCATAAACCCTTTTCTACTTTATGTTTGTAAGTAAAATGTTTTTAGAACTGCAATACTAATCAAAATGTTTTTATCCTATAGAATTTTATATGCTGTGATATTTGGTACAACTGGCTAATCAGTCCTGGCAGGCAGAAATGTCACTGAGTTATTTTATTGTCATGGAATTTTCAAAAATTTCCCTTCATTTAGAATACCCACCCTGAGCATAAAGACAGTGGGTTCTTAGGAAGGTCCTTTGTTTTCTGAGGAGGGAAGAAAAGGGAGAGAACCTGGAGGAAATAAACTGGAGAAGAAAAGACAGAGCTTAATTGTTATGGGAAATGACCTGCAAGGAGGCTGGAACTCAGGAGATACAAAAACTGTCTGAGGGGTGGACAGGAACAGATTTGGAAACAAAGAGTATGGCTCCACTTTAGAGAGAACAGCAGGAAAAATAACAGAGACTTTTGGGGAGGATGCCAAGGTATCGTCTATGGATACAAGGATGACCATTTCCTGGGTTTTCTACAAAACCCTTAGTAAAAGCCCCACTTTCTAGGTGTTGCCTAGAAAAGTCAGAAGCTTGTTGCAATCTGGTAATATTACAGCTCAGTTCAGTTCAGTTGCTCAGTCATGTCCAACTCTTAGTGACCCCGTGAACCACAGTACACCAGGCCTCCCTGTCCATCACCAACTCCTGGAGTCCACCCAAACCCATGCCCATTAAGTCAGTGATGCCATTCAACCATCTCATTCTCTGTCGTCCCCTTCTCCTCCTGCCCTCAATCTTTCCCAGCGTCAGGGTCTTTTCAAATGAGTCAGCTCTTTGCATCAGGCAGCCAAAGTATTGCAGTTTCAGCTTCAACATCAGTCCTTCCAATGAACACCCAGGACTGATCTTTAGGACGGACTGGTTGGATCTCCTTGCAGTCCAAGGGACTCTCAAGAGTCTTCTCCAACACCACAGTTCAAAAGCATCAATTCTTCGGCGCTCAGCCTTCTTCACAGTCCAACTCTCACATCCAAACATGACCACTAGAAAAACCATAGCCTTGACTAGACGGACCTTTGTTGACAAAATAATGTCTCTGCTTTTCAGTATGCTGTCTAGGTTGGTCATAACTTTCCTTCCAAGGAGTAAGCATCTTTTAATTTCATGACTGCAATCACCATCTGCAGTGATTTTGGAGCCCAGAAAAATAAAGTCTGACACTGTTTCCACTGTTTCCCCATTTATTTGCCAGGAAGTGATGGGACCGGATACTGTGAGCTTAGTTTTCTGAATGCTGAGCTTTAAGCCAACTTTTTCGCTCTCCTCTTTCACTTTCATCAAGAGGGGTTTTAGTTCCTCTTCACTTTCTGCCATAAGGGTGGTGACATCTGCATATCTGAGGTTATTGATATTTCTCCCAGCAATCTTAATTCCAGCTTGTGCTTCATCCAGTCCAGCGTTTCTCATGATGTACTCTGCATAGAAGTTAAATAAGCAGGTTGACAGTATACAGCCTTGACGTACTCCTTTCCCTATTTGGAACCAGTCTGTTGTTTCATGTCCAGTTCTAACTGTTGTTTCCTGACCTGCATATAGGTTTCTCAAGAGGCAGGTCAAGTGGTCTGGTATTCCCATCTCTCTCAGAATTTTTCACAGTTTATTGTGATCTACACAAAGACTTTGGCATAGTCAATAAAGCAGAAATAGATGTTTTTCTGGAGCTCTCTTGCTTTTTCCATGATCCAGTGGATGTTGGCAATTTGATCTCTGGTTCCTCTGCCTTTTCTAAAAGCAGTTTGAACATCTGGAAGTTCATGGTTCACGTACTGCTGAAGCCTGGCTTGGAGAATTTTGAGCATTACTTCACTAGTGTGTGAGATGAATGCAATTGTGTGGTCGATTGAGCATTCTTTTGCATTGCCTTTCTTTGGGACTGGTAATATTACAGAGATTTCAAATTGTAAGCCATAGGCAAATATGTCTATTAATGAATGAATTAAAGGAGTAAATTTGATACACATCTTAAGAAAACTCGTTCTTTTTATTTATAGTGACAAAATGATATAAGTTAAATGATACTGTGTCACCATTGCAGTTCATTTAGCTTTCTTCTAAAGCTTTTAAATGAAAGACCACCTTGCTACTGCATTTAAATCTACTTTGATATAGTGATTAATAAGAAGGACATCATAGAAGCCATGGAGCTGTCTGGTCCAGTGGTGTAGTTCCCTCGGGGGCTGTGTCCCAGAGTTCTGCCCAACAGAATATGTACCACAAGATCCAGAGGGCCACATGCGATGAACAGCCTCCTTGCAGAAACCTAAGTACTTCACATGTCAGTACAATAGCTAGTTAGAATTTCATCAAATCTTCCCAGGATTGCCCTCCACTACCCCCATCACCTCATGCTGATTAAGAAAGAGACCCACGACCTCACCTTCGGTAAACTGACCCTGGAAATCAAACCTGGGTCAGATTTTTCTGACATATCCCATTTACTTCCTGGATGACTCAGAAAGGGGCATGGGATCCCCCTGCATGTCACAGTTTCAGAGTCTTGATTGAGGAGCAAGAAGCCAGCTGTCCAGGACACACTCTCCTTTGAAATGAATGCAGACATCACTGGATCACCTACACAAAGTCATCCCCAAATGGATTAAACTTGAATCCTTCAACCTACCTTTCTGCCAATAGGAAGAGCATAGTCACTGACACCCCAGTCACTTAGGCAATCGCTGGCAATTGATAACGTCCCCAAATATAGTGAAGGACAAGGCTACTTTTTTCAGATGATAGTAATAGATAATGCGAAAGAGATGGGAATACCAGACCACCTAACCTGCCTCTTGAGAAATCTGTATGCAGGTCAGGAAGCAACAGTTAGTACTGGACATGGAACAACAGACTGGTTCCAAATAGGAAAAAGAGTACGTCAAGGCTATATATTGTCATCCTGCTTATTTAACTTATATGCAGAGTACATCATGAGAAATGCTGGACTGGAAGAAACACAAGCTGGAATCAAGATTGCCAGGAGAAATATCAATCACCTCAGATATGCAGATGACACCACCGTTATGGCAGAAAGTGAAGAGGAACTAAAAAGCCTATTGATGAAAGTAAAAGAGGAGAGTGAAAAAGTTGGCTTAAAGCTCAACATTCAGAAAACGAAGATCATGGCATCCGGTCCCATCACTCCATGGGAAATAGATGGGGAAATAGTGGAAACAGTGTCAGACTTTATTTTTTGGGCTCCAGAATCACTGCAGATGGTGACTGCAGCCATGAAATTAGAAGACGCTTACTTCTTGGAAGAAAAGTTATGACCAACCTAGATAGCATATTCAAAAGCAGAGACATTACTTTGCCGACTAAGGTCCATCTAGTCAAGGCTATGGTTTTTCCTGTGGTCATGTATGGATGTGAGAGTTCTTTGGGCTCCAAAATCACTGCAGATGGTGATTGCAGCCATGAAATTAAAAGACGCTTACTCCTTGGAAGAAAAGTTATGACCAACCTAGATAGCATATTCAAAAGCAGAGACATTACTTTGCCGACTAAGGTCCATCTAGTCAAGGCTATGGTTTTTCCAGTAGTCATGTATGGATGTGAGAGTTGGACTGTGAAGAAGGCTGAGAGCCGAAGAATTGATGCTTTTGAACCATGGTGTTGAAGAAGACTCTTGAGTCCCTTGGCCTGCAAGGAGATCCAACCAGTCTATTCTGAAGGAGGTCAACTCTGGGATTTCTTTGGAGGGAATGATGCTAAAGCTGAAACTCCAGTACTTTGGCCACCTCATGCGAAGAGGTGACTCATTGGAAAAGACTCTGATGCTGGGAGGGATTGGGGTCAGGAGGAGAAGGGGATGACAGAGGATGAGATGGCTAGATTGCATCACTGACTTGATGGACGTGAGTCTGAGTAAACTCCAGGAGTCGGTGATGGACAGGGAGGCCTGGCGTGCTGCGATTCCTGGGGTCGCAAAGAATCGGACATGACTGAGCAACTGAACTGAACTGATAGAGTGCTATACAGTAAACCTTTGTTGCTTGTTGCATATCTTTTTAAAAAATTAGATATATTGCATTAGATTTCATACTAAGTCAAACAAGTGGAATCAAAATGTCATAAATTTTTTAGTTAGGCAAAAATTCCTGAGTTTTCTAAAATATATATATGTATTATTTATTATATGTATACAAGAATTTTTCTACTATACCTGATAACTTGATAAAGTCTTGAGAAAAAACATCAAAAAATGAAAGAGTTGGAAAAGTCGGAAAACATAAATGACATGGGAGCACTGAATATGAAATAGAATAAGTGAAACAAACTAGAAAAAATTCGTAAGTTTTCTTCAATATATATATTATACATTTGTATATATTTATATATATGTATATAAAAGATTTTTTACTATACTTGATAAAGCCTTCAGAAAGAACATAAGAAAAAAAAAGAGATGGAGAAACTGGAAAACATAAACTGAATGAAATGGGAGTACTGAATATGAAATAGAAAAATGAGACAAACCAGATAGAAATAATATATCATCATATAGTTCAGTTCAGTCGTGTCCGACTCTTTGCGACCCCATGGACTGCAGCACACAGGCTTCCCTGTCCATCACTAACTCCTAGAGCTTGCTGAAACTCATGTCCATCGAGTCGATGATGCTATCCAACCACCTCATCCTGTGTTACCCACTTCTCCTCCTGCCCTCAGTGTTTCCCCGCATCAGGGTGTTTTCCAAGGAGTCAGTTCTTCGCATCAGGTGACCAAAGTATTGGAGTTTCAACTTCACCATCAGTCCTTCCAATGAATATTCAGGACTGAACTCCTTTAGGATGGACTGGTTGGATCTCCTCGCAGTCCAAGGGACTCTCAAGAGTCTTCTCCAATACCACAGTTCAAAAGCATCGATTCTTCGGTGCTCAGCTTTCTTTATAGCCCAGCTCTCACATCCATACATGACTACTGGAAAAACCATAGCTTTGACTAGATGGACTTTTGTCAGCAAAGTAATGTGTCTGCTTTTTAAAATGTTGTCTAGGTTGGTCATAGGTTTTCTTCGAAGGAGCAAGCGTCTTTTAATTTCATGGCTGCAGTCACCATCGGCAGTGATTTTGGAGCCCAAGAAAATAAAGTCAGTCACTGTTTCCATTGTTTTCCCACCTATTTACCATGAAGTGATGGAAATGGATGCCATGATCTTCGTTTCTTTGAATGTTGAGTTTTAAGCCAGCTTTTTCACTTCCTCTTTCACTTTCATCAAGAGGCTATTTAGTTCTTCTTCACTTTCTGCCATAAGGGTGGTATCATCCATTATCTGAGGTTATTGATATTTCTCCCTGCAATCTTGATTCCAGCTTGTGCTTCATCGAGCTTGACATGTCACATGATGTACTCTGCATTTCAGTTAAATCAGCAGGGTGACAGTATACCACCTTGACGTACTCAGGTACGTACTGACGTTTCCCAGTTTGGAACCAGTCTGTTGTTCCATGTCCGGTTCTAACTCTTCCTTCTTGACCTGCATACAGATTTCTCAGGAGGTAAGTAAGGTGGTCTGGTATTCCCATCTCTTGAAACACAGTTTGCTGTGATCTGCATAGTCAAAGGCTTTCACGTAATCAGTAAAGCAGGAGTAGATATTTTTCTGGAATTCTCTTGGTTTTTCTATGATCCAGTGGATGCTGGCAATTTGATCTCTGGTTCCTCTGCCTTTTCAAAATCCAGCTTGAACATCTGGAAATTCACGGTTCACGTTCTGTTGAAACCTGGCTTGAAGAATTTTGAACATTACTTTGCTAGCGTGTGAGATGAGTGCAGTTGTGCAGTAGTTTGAACATTCTTTGGCATTGCCTGTCTTTGGGATCGGAATGAAAACTGACAAAACAAAGTCATTTAGTCCAGTTATTTTTAAACATGACTGTTCATTAGAAACATCTGGAGCTGGATAACAGCACTACCTGAGCATTTGTGTTTTTCAGAAAATTTCAAAGTAATTCTGATATGCATCTGGATTTTAAAAAGTGGATTTTACAGGTTTTTCTATTAGAACCTAACTTGGTGGTAGAGTTCTGTTATTTTTCTGTTGACCAGTCATGATACAATGAATGGTATTACGTGAGTAATCATTACACAATCACATTAGTAAAAGATATTTATGGGTTTTCACCATCAATAGCCAGACAAAAACAAATGATAATTACAGTCGAAAGCCATATGGGAACGTGATTAACTTAACAGTGTAAAATAATTACATACAGTTTGTGGCAGGGGGGTTGGTCAAGCAGAGTGATGTGGTAAATGGAAGTGCATACACGCCCTTGTTTTCATCCACCCAGCCAGTCTGTGTCTTTTGGTTGGTGCATTTAATCCATTTACATTTAAGGTAATTATCAATGTGTATGATCCTATTACCATTTGCTTACTTATTTTGGGTTTACTTTTTGTAGGTCTTTTCCTTTTCTTGTGTTCCCTGCCTAGAGAAGTTCCTTTAGCATTTGTTCTAAAGGTGGTTTAATGGTACTGACTTCTCTTAACTTTTGCTTGTTGGGAAAGCTTTTGATTTCTCCATCAAATCTGAAGGAGAGTCTTGCTGGGTAGAATATTCTTGGTTGTAGGTTCTTCCCTTTCATCACTTTAAATATATCATGTCATTCCCTTCTGGCTTGTAGAGTTTCTGTTGAGAAATCAGCTGATAGCCTGATGGGAGTTCCCTTGTATGTTATTTGTCATTTTCCCTTTGTTGCTTTTAGTATTTTATCTCTGTCTTTAATTTTTGTCAGTTTGATTACTGTGTGTCTTGGTGTGTTCCTCCTTGGGTTTCTTCTGCCTGGGACTCTCTGTGCTTCCTAGACTTGGTTAACTATTTCCTTTCCCAGGTTAGGAGAGTCTTCAGATAGTGTCTCTTCAAATAATTTCTCCGGTCCTTTCTCTCTTCTCCTTCTGGGATTCCTATAATGCAAATATTCGTGCGTTTAATGTTGTCCCAGAGGTCTCTTAGGCTGCCTGTCTTTTCATTCTTGTTTCTGTATTCTGTTCTGTGGCAGTGATTTCCACCATTCTGTCCTCAGATCCTTTATCGGCTCTTCTGCCTCTTTTGTTCTGCAGTTGACTCCTCCCAGTGTATTGTGCGTCCCTGCCTGTTCTTTAGGTCTTCTAGGTCTTTGTAAACATTCCTTGGATCTTAATGTTTGCCTCCCTTCTTTTCCCCGAGATCCTGAATCATCTTTACTGTCTAATTTCTTTTTCTGTAAGGTTGCCTATCTCCACTGCATTTAGTTGTTTTTCTGGGGTTTTGTGTTGTCCTTTCACCTGGGACATACCTTTCTGCTTTTTCATCGTGATTAACTTTCTGTAATGTGGGTTTTGTTTTCGTTACTGTGGGACTGTGCTTCTTGCTTCTGACTGGCCTCTAATGGTGGAGGCTAAGAGGCTTGTGTTTTGTTCAGTTTTCCCCCTTCATTTTCAGACTGAAAAATTTTCAATCTATTTTCAAATGCTTTTCTCAACTCCACTCTGCTTTTAAGCCCATCCAGTGAATTTTTTTATTTGTAGGAGAAGGCAATGGCACCCCACTGCAGTCCTCTTGCCTGGAAAATCCCATGGACGGAGGAACCTGGTAGGCTGTAGTCCATGGGGTCACTAAGAGTCGGACACGACTGAGCGACTTCCCTTTCACTTTTCACTTTCATGCATTGGAGAAGGAAATGGCAACCCACTCCAGTGTTCTTGCCTGGAGAATCCCAGGGACGGGGGAGCCCGGTGGGCTGCCGTCTGTGGGGTCGCACAGACACGACTGAAGCGACTTCAGCAGCAGCAGCAGCAGCAGCAGCAAGAGGCTTGTGTAAGCTTCCTGATGGGAGGGACTGGTGATGGGAAAAACTGGGTTTTGCTCTGGTGGGCAGGACCTTCCTTGCTCAGGAAAGCTTTGTAATCCTATTATCTGCTGATGGGTGGGGTTGTGCTCCTTCCCTGTTAGTTGTTTGGCCTGAGGGGACCCAGCCACGGGGTCTATAATCAAGTTAATGGCGACCTCCAAGAGGCTTCCCCCCAAGGGGAACCTTCCCAGACTGCTGCTTCCGGTGCCCCGTCCCTGTGGTGTGCTCCTGCCATCCGTGCCTCCACAGGAGGCCCTCCAACACTAGCCGGTAGTTTTGGTTCAGTCTCCTGTGGGGTCATTGCTCCTTTTCTCTGAGTCTTGGTTTTATTTTGTTTTGTTAGTGACCTGCAAGACTGGAGTCCCTGATTGCCCCAGTCCTGTGGGAAGTCTTGTAGTCAAGTCCCGCTGGCCTTCAAGGTCAGATTCCTTGGGGATTCCCAGTCCCCTTGTGGGATCCCCAGGCGGGAAGCCTGATGTGGGGTTCAGAGCCTTCACGACAGCGGGGAGCTCGTTTGGCGTTACTGTCCTCTAGTCTGTGTGTCACCCACCCAAGGAGTATGGGATTTGGCTTCATCGTGATTGTGCCCCTCCCGCCGTCTCGCCTCGGCTTCTTTGCCTCTGAGTGCGGGGTATCTTTTCTGGTGGGTTCCAGCATCCTCCTGTGGATGAGTGTTCAGCAGCTAGTTGTGATTTTGGTGTTCCTGCAGGAGGACATGAACGCACACACTTGTGCTCCAGCTTGAACTGGAGCCTCTTATCTAGGTCTCCTCCTACTTTTTTCAGTGATTTTTTTTTTTTTTTGGAGAAGGAAATGGCAACCCACTCCAGTGTTCTTGCCTGGAGAATCCCAGGGACGGGGGAGCCCGGTGGGCTGCCGTCTGTGGGGTCGCACAGACACGACTGAAGCGACTTCAGCAGCAGCAGCAGCAGCAGCAGCAAGAGGCTTGTGTAAGCTTCCTGATGGGAGGGACTGGTGATGGGAAAAACTGGGTTTTGCTCTGGTGGGCAGGACCTTCCTTGCTCAGGAAAGCTTTGTAATCCTATTATCTGCTGATGGGTGGGGTTGTGCTCCTTCCCTGTTAGTTGTTTGGCCTGAGGGGACCCAGCCACGGGGTCTATAATCAAGTTAATGGCGACCTCCAAGAGGCTTCCCCCCAAGGGGAACCTTCCCAGACTGCTGCTTCCGGTGCCCCGTCCCTGTGGTGTGCTCCTGCCATCCGTGCCTCCACAGGAGGCCCTCCAACACTAGCCGGTAGTTTTGGTTCAGTCTCCTGTGGGGTCATTGCTCCTTTTCTCTGAGTCTTGGTTTTATTTTGTTTTGTTAGTGACCTGCAAGACTGGAGTCCCTGATTGCCCCAGTCCTGTGGGAAGTCTTGTAGTCAAGTCCCGCTGGCCTTCAAGGTCAGATTCCTTGGGGATTCCCAGTCCCCTTGTGGGATCCCCAGGCGGGAAGCCTGATGTGGGGTTCAGAGCCTTCACGACAGCGGGGAGCTCGTTTGGCGTTACTGTCCTCTAGTCTGTGTGTCACCCACCCAAGGAGTATGGGATTTGGCTTCATCGTGATTGTGCCCCTCCCGCCGTCTCGCCTCGGCTTCTTTGCCTCTGAGTGCGGGGTATCTTTTCTGGTGGGTTCCAGCATCCTCCTGTGGATGAGTGTTCAGCAGCTAGTTGTGATTTTGGTGTTCCTGCAGGAGGACATGAACGCACACACTTGTGCTCCAGCTTGAACTGGAGCCTCTTATCTAGGTCTCCTCCTACTTTTTTCAGTGATTTTTTTTTTTTGCACATCTTTTGTTAAGTTATTCCTAAGTTTTTTCCTTATGTATCATAAATGGAATTGTTTTCATACTTTTATTCTTCACAGTGTTCATTGTTGATATACTTGATTTTTGTCTATTTTGTATCCTGTAACCTTGCTGAACTTGTTTATTAATAATAGTTTTTTAGTGATTCCTTAGAATTTTCCTATATAAAGGATTGTGCCTTGAGCATTTAAAAACCCTCCTGGTTGTTCTAGGAAGTGTCTTGGACCTAGGGAAGCCCCTTCCTCATCCAGGCTTCACACATTTGACCCTGGCTCTCCCTCAGGAGGACCCCTCGCTGGAGAGGCATTTTAAGGGCCATCGAGATGCAGTCACCTCTGTGGACTTCAGTCTCAACACAAAGCAGCTGGGTAAGAGGAGGCATCTTGGACTGAGAAGGTTGAGTTTCTGCCTGGGAGGTGTGGCGTGGGGGGGCGCAGGGCACAGTGAAAACTCAGGTGCTTTCTCTAGACCTGCAGCCTGCTTCAGCAGCCAGCGCCCTGGGCACTAGGCTTTCTGAGTTCCATTCTGCACGTGGAGTGTGAGGCTCAGAGAGGTTGGGGACCTTGCTAAGATCATACAGCCATTGAGAATAGGACCTAGTTCCGGGCTTTCCCTTCCATACCCTGTCTACCTCTGAGGTCTGGCCTCAGAATGAGCCTAAACGGTGGCATTTCCTTGGGTCTTTACTGATTCTGCTGTCCACAGTGCCATGGGCACACCTTCTTACTGAAGATGCCCACCAGCGAGAAGGCTGTGGAGCAGAGCCAGGTGTGCCCTCCCCCCACTGCCCTTATGCTGTCGCTGAGTGGCCCCTTCTTGGCCACCTGAGGGTTCATACATGGCTGTCACGGCTGCAGCTTTCTTGTTTCTATGGATGAGCTTCCCCCTTCATCCCATCGTCAAGGTCCCCTGCCAGAGACTGCTGGTTTCATGATACACTAGAGGTTAAAAGGAAACCCAAGTCATTTGGGGTCTGTTTTGGAGCCCTTCTGATGGATCCTCTTAACGGTAATCCCACTGGGTTGCGCTGGCTCTCCAGTTTTAGGAGGACTTGCTCTCTAGAGCCTCAGAGTGTGTCTCTGGGGAGACCTGGGTCCTTTGCAGCCCAGGGCTGGCTTGTGATGGGCATCTCTTGGGCTGGTTCCTGTGTGGACCTGCTGCCTGGAGAGTCAACAGGCCACAGGGTCTCCAAACCCCCGCTCAGCAGTCACTGGAAGTGTGACTGAAGACGGGAAGATGGAGCTGGCTGTGAAGCTGAGTTTCCCTGCTGCCCACCCTGCCCCAGCTCCTGGTGGAGGCTCCAGCCTGCTCGAGCTGAGGGTCACATGTCCGCTCTCGCCTCAGCCAGTGGCTCCATGGACTCGTGCCTTATGGTGTGGCACATGAAGCCCCAGTCCCGTGCCTATCGATTTGCCGGCCACAAGGACGCCGTAACCTGTGTGAACTTTTCCCCTTCGGGACACCTGCTTGCTTCTGGCTCCCGCGACAAGACTGTCCGCATATGGGTACCCAACGTGTGAGTTACAGACATGAAGGGGCTTGTCTGAGTCTTGGCCCTGGTGCTGGACTGGTCACAGTAGGACGTCTCCCTCGCTTCCGAGGGGGCGCTGTTAGAAGCTGGGCTTCAGTCGGGGCCCTCCCCTCAGGGTCAGCAGGGAGATTCTGGGCTGACCTCAGCCATCCTGGGAGGATCCCACCTGATGCTGCTGGCACGGGGGTGAGGTGGGCCGGGGTTCTGCTCCTGTGGGGGAGGCTCTTGCTTCCCTTTGTGGGGACTGGGGCACTCAGGCCTGGATTGATTTTGGGAGGGTCCTGAGGAGTGGGGAGACCTTTGATGTGCCCTTATGTTGCTGTTATGGGTTTATGGATTTCCTGACTCTGGATACCCATCCTTGCAGCAAAGGCGAGTCAACTGTGTTTCGTGCACACACGGCCACAGTGAGGAGCGTCCATTTCTGCAGTGATGGCCAGTCCTTCGTGACAGCCTCTGACGACAAGACAGTCAAGGTGTGGTCAACTCATCGCCAGAAATTCCTGTTCTCCCTGAGCCAGCATATCAACTGGGTCCGCTGTGCCAAGTGAGTGTAGTCCTACCTGAGATTGTTGGAGAGACCCCAGGGGTTGGGGGTACAAAAAAGATGCCAGGTGTCTGCATCCTGAGCTTGAACAAGTTACTTAGCCACTCTTTACTTTTCCCAAGCCTCAACTTCCTTATCTGTGAATAAGGACATTAATAGTTCTCACATTGTAAGCTGTCAAAGCTTCACTGAGCTAATGCATGAGGGATAAGTTAGTCAGTTGCTGGCCACAGTTGACCCCCGACATCTGTGCTGATGCAGCCCAAAGTGGGTCATCAGGGACCACTTATTAGCAGTGGCAACAACAACAAGATAACGTCATACCACCCCTAGACATTTTCTTCTAACTCCTCATGGCAGTCTTGCAAGTTGGTGGCATCGTTGCCATTTTGCAGATGAGGAAACTGAGGCTCAGAACAATGCAGTATCTTGTCCTTTGACACAGAGAGTAAGTGGCGGAGCTGAGCTTAGAAGCTGGGCCCCTGGCACTGAGGCTTGCCTCCTTATCTCTTGGATGTCTGCTCCTCAGAGGCGGGTTTTGCTCCAGAGCTGCCTGATAGGGACCCAGGCTTCCAATGGGTTGATCTGGAAGCTGGCTTTCCTTTTGGTGCGGGGCCAGTGCCGTGGGGGTGGGGCCAGGTATGAAAGTACTTTTCAACGCCTGAAAGCTGCAGGCACAGCTATGCCTACTTCTGGTTTATTCTATTTATTTCAACAGATCTCACGTGTCAAATCTGTGTGCTTCAGGGGAAGAGGTAGGGGTGTCTGGGAACACCGGGAAACCATGGGAGTCAGAGGTTGGGGACTGTTGAGCTGTGCTCTTCTGAGGACCCCAAGAAGTTACTTGTCCTCTAGGGCACTCGGTTCCCTGTCCTGGGAGGTCCCTGGCTGTTGTGAGAGGCCCTCACCATTGGGCTTCTGAGAGCAGGAGCAGCCCAGCCAGCAAATGAGGGTTGAACTCACACTGGGCCTTTGGTGGTAGGTCTCCAGAACCTCCATCCGTTTTGGTTGGCACCTGACCGATTCTGAGTCGCACATGGCCTCAGGGCTCTGGGGGCAGGATGGCGGTGTCCACAGCGAGCTCTGGGCCACTTTGATGCTACAACATCAGAGTCAGCATGCACGTTGCCATGTGCGGTGTCGGGGGCCATGTGTGTGACCGTGCTTCTTACCTGCTCACCAGAAGGTGGGCACCCTTCTGGTCGGTCCATCTTGCAGAGAGAAGAGCATTTGCCCAGGATCACTCGGGGTCAGAGCAGGGTGTGTGGCCCCAGCGCATTCCTGTGCTGGGCAGTTCAAGAAGAGTGACTGGAAGGCGATGTGTGGCGCCTGTGATGTCTGTTGATTGGTGGTGTGACTCCTGTCCCCCCGGTTCAGGTTCTCCCCGGATGGGCGGCTCATCGTATCCGCCAGTGATGACAAAACTGTCAAACTATGGGACAAGACCAGCCGGGAGTGTGTCCACTCATACTGTGAGCATGGCGGGTAAGTTCCTGGATCCTCTCCCCCACCTGTAGGCCCTCGAGAACAGCACAGACTAGGGCATCAAAAGGCCGTAGGGGCCTCCGGTGGTGGCATTTGGGGCCCTCAGCCGTGTCTCTGCTGCTCCCTGGCTCTGCATCTTTGTGTGTGTGTGTGTGTGTGTGTGTGTGTATGAAAGGTTCTGCCTCATTCCCATCCCCATGAACAATAAGAGGCTTAACCTCAAGGCATGAAACTCTTGGGGCTCCCTTTTCCCTTCATTTTCTAGTTCTCAGAATTGTGACATGTGTGTCTGAAGAAGTTGAACCCAGACCCCCAAAAGGATGTTAGTATGTTCTCCTTGGTGACGACTTTATAGATGAAAGGCTAATCAGTTCTTGTAGCAGATGGTGGCTGTTCGTATTGTGTTGCATCATTGAGAGGGAGGAGCCTGTGTTTGAGCAGGGACTCACCTGATCTGGGTCCCTGAATCAACTGCGGCTTCTGCCCCCAGTAGGCTGAGACCCCCACATCAGGGCCCCTCCTGCGGCCACAGTACCATCCTGAGCGTCCCGTATGAGTCTGTCAAGGGCCCTTGGCTTGTCTCCTAGGAGTAGGTGAGCAGAGGATCTGGAACCTGCTGGCCCCTCTTGTCTGGGCCTCAGTTGTCAGGGTCTGCCCTGCCTCTGGGTCAGGTGGGGACACCGGCTCTGACTGAAAGCCTGCAAGCAGCTGGCTGACCATTGGTCTGAAGAGCAGTGTCTCTGCTCGCATTTAGAGGTTTGTGCTGGGACTTGCTTCTGGAAGTCCCCCCAGGTCACTCCTAGCTCTTTCCTCACCCTCTCCTTCTTGCCTTCCCTTGGCCGCCCGCTGAAGACACAGGGCAGCAGGGAGGTGCTCTGCGCCGAGGGGGGCAGCATGAGCAGCTGGGCGGCACAGGGAAGCGCTGCGCGTCCCGGGGTCTGCTCTGAGTCAGGCCTCCTACAGCTCTCGGTGGCCCCCTCTTTCCAGCTTTGTCACCTACGTGGACTTCCACCCCAGTGGCACGTGCATCGCTGCTGCCGGCATGGACAACACGGTGAAGGTGTGGGACGTGCGGACTCACCGGCTCTTGCAGCACTATCAGTGTGAGTGTCCCGGGGGGCTGCTGCGGGACTGTGCTGTGCCAGGCGTCCAGCTCAGGGCTGTGGGGCTGAACTGGGCCTGAGGACAGCCCTGGCCAGCTGTGGGGAGTCCTGGGTCTGTTGGGATCTCCAGGGGTGGGTCGTCTATGGCGTGGCTGTCTGGAAACTTGGCTAGGGGATGGAAGGGGATGCCACCTGGCATCCACCAGCCCTCTGGTGGCCATTCGTGAAGTGGCAGAGCCTCACGCACACTGCAGGGCAAATGGGGGCACTTCCCAGGGGCTGCACGTGCCACTTGCCTCCCCCTGTAATGGACGCTCTGTGCTCTGGGGCCAAGCTGATAGCCCTGAAGGTGATGAAGGGGACAGGTTTGTCAAAAGAGGTCCGTGTTGGTGGGACCTTGGCCACCCCTGGTTCCATGGTGTCCTCCACAGATGTGGAGCCAGGAGCTCTTTGGAGGGTCCATTTGTTAGGGGCCAGGCTGGTAAACACAGCCCTGGTGCTGTGTCTCCTTATTTAATTGTAGCCCTTAGAAGGCAGGGTGGTGGGCTGTTAATATGGGCTGGTGTCAGGCTCCAGGAGGGAGATGGGGATGGGGTCAGACTTGTGTGAGCTCAAGATGAGATAGCTGAAGTTACTAGGGTATGGAACTGGCCTCAGGGCAGGTGTGACTGGGCAGAACTGCGATTCACCACAGTTGTGGGGATGCAGACCCGGGAAGGGAGCTGGTGAGGTGCCACAGGAGGCGCTGGGAGTTCTGCAGGAGGCTGAATGGATAGGCAGACCTGGGGGTTTGGGGCGAGACCAGGGAGAGTCAGAGCTGGAGTAGTTTGAAGAACTGTGGTTGTGAATTTGGGACTAAGTTTCAAGTTCATGGGATCACTTACAAAATTCACACCCAAAAATGGGAAGGACAGTTCAGTTCAGTCGCTCAGTTGTGTCAGACTCTTTGTAGCTCCTTGAACCGGAGCACGCCAGGCCTCCCTGTCCATCACCAACTCTCAGAGCTCACTCAAACTCACATCCATCGAGTCGGTGAGGCCATCCAGCCATCTCATCCTCTGTCGTCCCCTTCTCCTCCTGCCTTCAATCTTTCCCAGCATCATGGTCTTTTCAAACGAGTCAGCTCTTCGCATGAGGTGGCCAAAGTATTGAAGTTTCAGCTTCAACATCAGTCCTTCCAATGAACACCCAGGACTGATCTCCTTTAGGATGGAACTGGTTGGATCTCCTTGCAGTCCAGGGGACTCTCAAGAGTCTTCTCCAACACCACAGTTCAAAAGCATCAATTCTTTGGTGCTCAGCTTTCTTTATAGTCCAACTCTCACATTCATACGTGACCACTGGAAAACCATAGCCTTGACTAGACGGACCTTTGTTGACAAAGTAATGTCTCTGCTTTTTAATATGCTGTCTAGGTTGGTCATAACTTTCCTTCCAAGGAGTAAGCAGAGAAGGACATATCTGTACAAAGTTGTGGGGTGGGGTTCAGAGTTCTCTCCTTGCACTCCCAACAAGCTGTTCCAAGTCTTAGATGTTTGAAGCTGGCATTTGCTTGGGGTGACTAAAGGAACAGATCTTCCAAGAAGGGAGAATGGATCCTGGTCTTGAAAAGCACATGGTGGAGATAGCTGGGTGAGTTTGGGCAGGTTACTTGACTCCCGTGTCTAGACGGACCTTTGTTGACAAAGTAATGTCTCTGCTTTTTAATATGCTGTCTAGGTTGGTCATAACTTTCCTTCCAAGGAGTAAGCAGAGAAGGACATATCTGTACAAAGTTGTGGGGTGGGGTTCAGAGTTCTCTCCTTGCACTCCCAACAAGCTGTTCCAAGTCTTAGATGTTTGAAGCTGGCATTTGCTTGGGGTGACTAAAGGAACAGATCTTCCAAGAAGGGAGAATGGATCCTGGTCTTGAAAAGCACATGGTGGAGATAGCTGGGTGAGTTTGGGCAGGTTACTTGACTCCCGTGTACCCCTGATGAGACGTGTTTCATAGGTGGTGTTGGTGTAATGAGTTGATCCATGACAGGAACTTAGAGAGCGCCTCTCTGTGTGGCGTGGCGCAGTGTTGGTGACGGTGGTGGTGCTGCTGCTGCTGCTGCTGCGTCTGTCCTGGAGTCCTGAGGGCTGGTTTCCTCGCAAGGCTGGCCCTGCTGGCCCAGGCCTGCAGTACTGCACACCACCACCAGGTGGCAGGGGCCAGCCACAAGAGTGGTTCTTGCCCGACCTGAAACCCTGGAGTTTGTCACTGATGGCTGTTTCAGACAGCGGCTTCTAGAACAGAGCCCCAGACCCTCTCCTTGGAGACCACGCCTCTCCTCTCCTTCAGCCTTAGAGGCCTTTCTCCTGCTTTGGGCAGGAGAAAGTTGCAAACTGGGTTTATCAGCGCACTGATGGGGGAGGTGGGAGGAGCAGAGTGGTGCTGGGCAGGAATGCTGTCTCTGAGTGTGAGGTCACGGGGCCTTGGGCAGGGAGGTGATGAGGCAGAGCAGTGCCTGGTCTCTGCTTCCTGTCTGTGCAGAGGTGGTGGTAACCTGCCTGATGGGGTTTGTGAGGATCTGATGGGAGAATCCAAATGAGGATTACAGTCTAGTACTGGATATGTGGTTTTACCACATAAATCTTCATACTGATGGGGAAAAATCTCCAGGTGACCCTGGGAGAGTCCAAGCACACCGCTGATGGATCGGATGCCTGGTGTTGACGAGGTACAGCAACAGGTACCCGCAGGGGAGGGCCTGGAATGCCATGCTGTAACCCATGTCCTGGCTGGACGTGCTGGGATGGGGTGAAGAGGTGACGGGCATCTGAGAGGATAGCGTGCTGAGAGCCTGCTTGAGTAGGAAGTCATGTGCCTGGTGGGCGGGCTGTCCGTGCCCAATGTTGGGTGAAGGCTAGACATGAGAGTGAGGCAGGGGTCAGGCCCAGAGGGTAGGTTCTGGAGACTGGATGGAGGCAGAGCTGATGCTATGGGTGGAGGGGCCAGCTGAGCCCAGGATCTGGGGTTGCATCCCTGAGCTTGAGGGGCCGTGGGAGAGCATCCAGAGTAACGGGTGGGAGCCTGGTCTCCCCACAGTGGAGGCTGAGGAGAGTGGAGGGAAGTGGGGTGTCCTGAAGAGGGTGCTCGGGGTGTGGTGACCCACAGCAGGGGAGGAGAGGGAGAGGTGCCTCGGGTTCTTGAGGAGCAGGCTTGGCAGCAGGTGGGGGTGGGAGGTCCGTGACTGGCAGGGCTGGGGGGCGGTGGGTGGACTCAGGTGGCATCAGAGGCCGAGTCCTGAAGGGCCTGAGGTGCGTGAGGCTGACAGGCTCCGCAGGGGAATCTCAGTCTGTTAGTCCAGCGCTCCTCTTCTCTCATGACAGCTGCTCAGCACGCCTGAAGCATTTGATTCCTAAGCACCATCCCCCGCTTAGGGACCAGAGACTTCGGGGGCCTGGAGCACGCCACAGACAGCTAGATTCCCTCTGAGCTCCCTGCCCAGTGTGTGGCACACAGCAGCTATTCACAAGGCAGCAGGCTTAGCCCACCACCTCTGGGCTCAGCCTCCAGGGCTCAAGGAAACCTCGCCTGAGCTCACTGGTAGGGGGTCCACCCCTCACCCTCTTTACTGGCAAGGACCTGGTCAGGTCTGCTCAGGTCCAGCCGCTCCCCTAGAGAGTGCTGTGGCAGCACCTTCGACCTGAGAGGTGCTCCTAGCTCCTGAGTAGCAGCTGTCCCCCCACCACAAGAGGCAGGGGCATCCCTGGGAGGCTGAATCCCCAAGAAGGGCTCCAGCCCCTTGGCAGCAGGCAGAAAACCCCAGCAGGTTTTCTGACCCCTTAAGACACCCAGGGGAGAGTTTTTAAGGCCAGTGGCGTCCAGTGTCTCCTCTGATTGGGGTTTGAGTGCATAAGGCTGTTGTGCTTTTCTGAGAAATTGGTTCGTGATACTGCAGTGTGTGGCCAGCGAGTCCAGGCCGCCTGTGGCCACCCACCAAAATCCTGCCCTGTGGAGGGTACTTCCCGTCCCCTGTGGCGTGTTAGAGTCACTTTGGGCGACAGCAGGTAGCTGGCACCCTTTGTCTCAGGCGAGGAGTGTCTTGCTCTGGCTTGTCACTGCGGGGAGCAGTTCTGATTTCCCAATTCAGCAAGGAGTTGGTGGGGCGCTGGAGCCCCGGGAGTGCCAGTCCCCGCGGAGGTGGCTTAGGCGCCATATGCTCGGAGCCCACACTAAGACTGTTCAGACATCTGAGCAGCCTTGTCCCAGATCCCTTCATGTGCCTTGTGCTTTCCAGGCACGTGTGTGTTCGATATCCAGGGACAGGCCTGGGTGGTCAGCAGGGCAGGGCTGCTCCCCATTTCACAGATGGGGTGTTTGAGGCTTACCTGGGTCATGCAGCGAGGAAGCTGCGGGTTCCTCACACTGTGTTGATTCCAGTCATTTATTTGCCTAAGGCCTCTGAGAGGACTTGGCTCTCTCCAGAAGCTCCAGTTAGAGCTCAGAGTCCCAGCTTCTCTGTACATTGGTCCTTAGCAACCCCCTGGATGCCCCACCCTACCCCAGACATGGTCATGGAAGGTTTTAAAGCTGCTGTGTAGCCAGCAGGGCAGGTCTGCACCCTTTTTGGGTTTTGGAGACTGAAAGGGTTGATCGTGAGGCCAGGCACTGTCCCACCGGATCTGGCCAACACGCTGCCTCTCCCCCACCTCCCCTGAGCCAGCGTTCACACAGCATTCCTGCAGAGCAGTGTTTGGCGCGTCCTTTGCTGCTGCTCTCAGAGCACCTTCATCATGTGAACCCATAGCTCTTGTAAGCCCACAGCCTCTGTGTCACTTGTGATGCCAGTTGTGTTGTGAGCGCCACCCTGGGTGGTAGGCGCCGAGCCCCTTGTGGTGGGGTGGGGAATGTGGTGTGGCTCGGCACTGGTGTGGCCTGTCCCTGGAAGGGACCTGCTGCTTGGGCACCGGGGTCCCTTGGGCAGTTTGGAGCCCACTGGACAGGGGGCAGGTTTGCTGAGGATTCAGCAGGAAGAGCTGTGCAGGCAGGTTGGGAATGCCCAGGTGTCTCCTTAGGCCGCAGCTGTGACCTGTGCCACTGCTGGGAGCAGGGTCTGCAGTGACCTCAGGCCCTCCCTGGCACCCTGGTGACTTGTAGGACGTCGAGCTGGTACATCTCTGACCCTGAGTTGGCATCCCTTCTCTGGGGTAGTGCTGGGGGGGTGGGGTGTAGCACACAGCTGTGCCCGATGGGCAGCCTGCCATCAGCCGTCAGTCATGTCTGCCGTGGAGCCAGGCAGAGGGCCTGCAGCTTTGGGCTTGGTGAAAAGTGGATTGTTTGTGGGCCATCACTGCTCAGGGTTTTGTGACAGGAGGCTCACCCCCTCGTGGGGCAGCTGGGCCTCCATCGTGCAGGGGGACTGTCATCCAGGGCTAATTTCTTATGAGGCCTCCCTGGCACAGTCCCACCGTCTGCAGAGTTGGAGAAGCTGCCCCAGGCTGACGGGGCTGGGGGATGAGGCAGCTGAGCAAGTGGGGAAAGGGGGTTGGTTGTAGGGTCTGGCACATCTCCAAAAGCCTGGCTTGCCGGGCTGAGCCCTCTCTGGAGTAAATGGTTCCAGATATTTCTACCGCAGCCAAGAGACCTTTGCTACTCCTGCCATTTATTGTGGAGCCAGGCTTCAGGCACCCTTCCTCCCTTGGATGGGCTTGACCAGGTGGGAGGCCCTGGTGTGGCAGCCGCACCCTGCCCCTGCGCCTGGCCGGTGCTGGACAGCCCTGTGCTCCCTGAGTTTGCCTCCCCGCCTGATCCTGCTACTGCCTCTCCCAACTTTGTTTCAGGTCGGGGCGGGGGTGGCACTCATGCCAGCGCAGGCTGCCAGAGGCTGCAGAAACAAGAATAGTGTGCCCTTCTCCAGGTTCAGGGAGGCAGAAGTGCCAGGAGCAGCTTTTTGAGGAGGCCCAAGAGGAGATGGGCGTGTGGTGAGGTGGGGGGGCGCGGTGCGCAGCTGACTCTCCACGCTGTCTGCTGTGGAGCTGAGGGCGCAGGGGATCTTGCTGTGCTTGCCTCCCTCGACCCCCACCCCCGACTTCACTGCGAGTGTGAAGCTGCCTTCTGGCGAGCCCAGCCCCTCAGGAGCAGGCTCGCAGCCTAGAGACGCACAGCCTGAAGTGCCTGTACGACCCTGTCTCCTGCCCCCCAGACTTGACACTCTTTCAGGGTGAAGGAAGGATTCACTTCTTAAGCATTCACTCAGTTGTGTTATCATAGTGACTATGGTCTAATGCTGAAAAAATACATTCTGGAGGTATGTAGATGAACAATTGGAGGTCCCCCTATTCCTGTCCTCCTCAGAGAGGTCCTGCTCTGTGCCAGGAGCTTCAGTCCATGCTGCTTCTGGGTTTGCATGTGTGGGTGCTCCCCCCACACGTGGGGAGTCTTGGTCACACTCTGCGCTGTTCATGTTCTTTCTGCCGCTGGGTGTGGCTGGTGCCTATTCAGTTCCGCTGGGGTTGCTGTGACTCTTTTCCCCTGCTCTCCATGCCCCTGTTTCTGGTAAGCGCTGAGGGTGCTGCCCCCTTTCCCTTGGCCCTGGCTGTAAGAGTGTGTTGAGCTGTGGGGACTCTGGGCTCTGGCTCCAGGAGCTGACTCTGGGGATCCTGATAGCCCCGCTCCAGGCCATCTCTCTTGGAGTTCCTGGTGCTGAGAGTGTTCAGACCTAAATATCGTGTTATGTAAGGTCCTGGCTGTTTCCCCTAAGTGTGCTCAGGACCGTGAACGCACAGCCCCTGGCGTCTGCACGTTGGCCAGCCTGGAGATTGAGGGGCTCCGTGCACCTCTGCTGGCTCTGCGGAGACTCGTTCATGGTGGGGGTGTTCATTGGCCCGGCAGTGGCTCCTGCTCGCTCACGCACCAGGATGAGGGGTTGGTTTTAAATTTGCCTTTATATTTATGGCTGTTCTGACGTGGTGGGTTCATGGTTACTGTAGTCCCACTGATTGCCGCCCTATCCCACCTCCCGCCCCCAGGCCAGAAGTAGTGGGTATGAAGGCACCAGGTCTTCCTCAGCAGCTGCTCTAAGAAGCTGTGATGTGGCTGGCTGGTCCTCACACTGCCCATCCCTGTGTGTCCTGTCTGGGTCCCAATCACCAACTGCTTTTTGAGACCCGTTCGGTGTCAGGCCTTGAGCCGGGAGCCAAGGACCCAGCCCAGCCCCTGCCTGGTGGAGCACATGGTCTCTAGGGGACCCAGTGGGGAATGAAATAACTGCACGTAGATGCAAAACTCTTGCTTTGAAGAGGCTCATGGTGCTTCAGGAGGCCAAAAAAAGGCCCTGATGGCGAGGTCAAGGGAGGCTTCCCTGGGGTGGTAACTGAACATTGAGCTGCAGGGTCTTTCCGGCCCAAAGGGAACAAGGGGTAGGAAGGTCCCCCGGCTAGGGAGCTGACTGGGCTGGGGGTCAGACCTTGGAGAGTGAGGGACACCAGCGTGGATGGTGGGGCTTGGGCTAGAGCGGTGGGGAAGAGTCACGGAGGGGCTTGAGCTGTTAAGGGGGTTAAGTGGCAGGACCTGGAGTAGCGTCGGATGCCTGGGGGTGGTGGCGGGGGCATCAGGGCTCGCTGTGCACAGACGCCTCCCGGGCATCAGCTGGTGGCATCCCCACAGCACCCTGAGGTGGGTGCTGTGCCGCAGAAGGAGAACAAGCTCAGTGTGCCAGGGTGGGCCAGTTGGGAGGCTGGGATCAGAACCCCAGCCTGACTGGCTCCTGAGAGCTTGTCTTCGCTGGCTTCTCACCCACCCCACTCACGTGCTTTCCCTCAGGGCAGGGGCGTCGTATTGGCATTTCAGGAGTTTTCTTTTCCATTTGGTTTCCCTGGAGTGGCAGCATGTGAGGCAGAGTGAGGGTTATGTTCAAGCACTCTCTCCGTCTCTAGCTAGACGGCTTGGTGAGGAGGGAGAGGCGGAGGGATGGCTTGATTCCCTGGCCTTGCCCCCCGGGCTCCCACCTGCCCTGCATCTCCCGTGGCCTGCCCTCAGCTCTGGGTGGGCCTCCTCCTGTCCTTTGCTCGTGCCGCCCTCCTGGAAAGTCCTTGGGAGGCTCCTCACAGCAGCTCGGGGTGCTGGCTGCCCTGGCCCAGCCCCCTGCGAAGCCCTGGTTGGCCCTGCATGCTGTCTTCTGGCTTCACGGGCCTCCCAGCCTGCACCTGACTGCCGTCCTTCCCCCAGTGCACAGCGCAGCGGTGAATGCCCTCTCCTTCCACCCGTCGGGCAGCTACCTGGTCACGGCCTCCAGCGACTCAACCCTGAAGATCCTGGACCTCATGGAGGGCCGGCTGCTCTACACACTCCACGGCCATCAGGTGAGGGCGTCAGCCTGGGCGAGGTGGTGTGGCGTGGGGTGAAGGTGCCACCTCAAGGTGACCCTTGCCTTGGCGCCTGATGGGGGGCATTGGAGCGTTTTGCGTCCCCCCCCACAGCCTGGGCAGTGGGGTGAGGTGCAGAAACAGGTGTCCTACCCATGAGAGCTGTGACCTCTGCAGAAGCGCTGGGCCTGGGGCAGCAGCTTAGGAGGGGGCACGGGAGATGTGTATAAGAGACAGGCTCAGAGGTGAGTCAGCGGTCTGAAGAGTGCTCACAAGAAAAAGGAAAGAACGGGGTGGTCACCTGGTGTGCGCCTGTCTGCACGGTATTTCCGCGCATGGCTTCTCCTTCATCATCGGAACACAAGAGGCAGCAGCCTTCACGTGGTTTCCAAATGCCCCCCTGGTTATAAGAGCCAAAACTGGTTACGCATGAATCTAAGTAACCAAATCGCCATAGGGATAACCAAGGTGATTCCCCCACAGGCTGACAAGAGCAGCAGTCGCCTCAGCCCAGTGGCCACATGTGACGCCCAGATGTGTCAACATCAGGGGAGCAGGTCCACGCTCCTGCACACCAGACATGTCTCTGACAGACAAGGGATCACCACAGCTGATGGCAAGTGGCCTCCACGTCCCAAGGAAGCAAAAGAAAAGGCCTGTGCCCCCACAAGACCCACCCAAGGGCCTATACACCCCAACTCAGGTGGCAGCGGGATCCAGAGGGCCCTGGGGTAGAAACCTCAACCCAGCTGCTGGCCCAAGAGGCATGGGCACCCCAGAGCCTCCCTCAGCCCTTGAGAGTGCCCCCACTCCATCCTGCCTACGCCTGCTCCCAAATAGAGAAGCGGACAGACAGAAATGCTCTGGTCTCTGTCCCGACAGGAGACACTCTGCTGACCACTCTGCCCAGCAAGAGACACTCAGCCGCACCCAGCCCGCCTCCCACAGCCCGCCCGCCGGGGCCGGCGCCCAGTCACTGCCCCACAGGGAGCCGAGGCAAGGGCGTGCTGCTCAAAGCGGCTCGGCGAGAAGGCCCCTCTCCTCGAGTCAGCTCCGGGAACTCCTCAGCAATAGTGACCTCCAGCCTCCCTTGGTGGTGCGGGTGAGGAGAGCCCTGGGACCCATTCCGTGAACAGCCATGAAGCCTCCTGGAGCCCTTTGGAGGCAGAAACAGCAGGTGCCTCGTGGAGGTGGGCATGAAGGAAGGAAGTCTCCCCACACATTTGCTGAGGAGTTCCCGGAGCTGACTCGAGGAGAGGGGCCTTCTCGCCGAGCCGCTTTGAGCAGCACGCCCTTGCCTCGGCTCCCTGTGGGGCAGTGACTGGGCGCCGGCCCCGGCGGGCGGGCTGTGGGAGGCGGGCTGGGTGCGGCTGAGTGTCTCTTGCTGGGCAGAGTGGTCAGCAGAGTGTCTCCTGTCGGGACAGAGACCAGAGCATTTCTGTCTGTCCGCTTCTCTATTTGGGAGCAGGCGTAGGCAGGATGGAGTGGGGGCACTCTCAAGGGCTGAGGGAGGCTCTGGGGTGCCCATGCCTCTTGGGCCAGCAGCTGGGTTGAGGTTTCTACCCCAGGGCCCTCTGGATCCCGCTGCCACCTGAGTTGGGGTGTATAGGCCCTTGGGTGGGTCTTGTGGGGGCACAGGCCTTTTCTTTTGCTTCCTTGGGACGTGGAGGCCACTTGCCATCAGCTGTGGTGATCCCTTGTCTGTCAGAGACATGTCTGGTGTGCAGGAGCGTGGACCTGCTCCCCTGATGTTGACACATCTGGGCGTCACATGTGGCCACTGGGCTGAGGCGACTGCTGCTCTTGTCAGCCTGTGGGGGAATCACCTTGGTTATCCCTATGGCGATTTGGTTACTTAGATTCATGCGTAACCAGTTTTGGCTCTTATAACCAGGGGGGCATTTGGAAACCACGTGAAGGCTGCTGCCTCTTGTGTTCCGATGATGAAGGAGAAGCCATGCGCGGAAATACCGTGCAGACAGGCGCACACCAGGTGACCACCCCGTTCTTTCCTTTTTCTTGTGAGCACTCTTCAGACCGCTGACTCACCTCTGAGCCTGAGAAGCCTCGAGTGCAGCATCTACAGGGTCATTCCTGAGCTCAGGCCCAGCGTCAGAGCATAGAAGCCTGTGGATGTTGTTCTCTCAGAGAAGCAAGACGAGGCCACGATAAATCACGTGGTTGCCTGTCTGCTGTTGAACCTGGAATGTGGGAGCTCGGCTGAGGACAACTGGTAGTTTTGGGGTGTGGGGAATAGGAAATGGCTGCAGGAATCACCAAGCTTGCAGTGCCCAGAGGAAGGGGGAAGAAAGAGAAGCAAGCTCACCCCTGTTCATCTTGTTGTCTGCTTGTCCATTATGTCATCCGCTCCCCAGCT
Organism: Cephalophus harveyi; assembly: GCA_006410635.1. NCBI lineage: Eukaryota > Metazoa > Chordata > Mammalia > Artiodactyla > Bovidae > Cephalophus > Cephalophus harveyi. Next base: position 116,665 of record SJYT01022063.1, on the reverse strand, counting down.
TGCTGGGCTGGGCATCATGGGTTTGAAATGGATGTGGTGGCCCCATCCCCTGGGGCTCATGCCTGGCAAGCAGAGGACTCCCTGGGGCCATCAGCAGAGCTGAGGTGGCATGAGATGCATTAGGAAACGAGGAGGGGCAGGTTGGGTCTTGGGTGGTACTTGGAGGGTTAGGTGAAGCAGGGTGGGCTTCTCCCCCAGAGTGCTGCTCAGATCAAAGTGGGACTTGGAGTGTGAGGCTCACATTTGTTTCTATTCTGACCCTTGAAAATCCCCACCAAATACAGACACTTAGCATTGGTGTGCTACGGGCCTTAGGGGCCTGGGTTTGAGGTGATTCACAGTCAGCTAAGGATGCCTTCCTTAGAAAGGATAGCGCGGTTGAGCAGCCTTGATTGGGGCAGTTGTTAAAAACAGCCCACCAGCCAACCTGAATAGCTAGAGCAGGTGGACATCTGGGCTGGGAGCAAGAGTGCCTTTTCTCTCCCCGAGGGGACAGGCCTGTGGAGGTTTGACCTGTGTTGTCACTGGGAGCCAGTGTGCTCCATAAACGTCCCTGACCTGTGAGGGTCTGTGCGTGCTCTCGGGCCAGAGTGGGTCCACCCTGGAACAGTTCTTGGACACCTGTGTCGCCCCGTTGGAGAATGTATCGCCCTGGCCAAGCCCCAGGGAGAGGGCCTGTACCGTGGCTGAGGAGTGCAGCTCTGCCCGCGTGCTCTGTGCAGCGTCTAGTCGTAGGCTCCCCCCTCAAGAAGTGCCCCTGGTCCTGTCCTCCCAGTAAGACGCGCAGCTGAGCTCCTTGGCGACTTGAGCTTCCACGTTCTCTTCCAGGAGGTGACTGAGGGCCTCACCCAGCACAGCTGTCACTGGCCACTTCCTAAAGCCTGTGGCTGAGCAGCCCCGTGGCTCCCTAGTGGCCCTGGACACCCAGGGATTCTGTCCCACAAAGTAGTTGGCAGATTTGAAAGCACCTTTGAGTCCTGGTAGGGGAACCGAAGCCCAGAGAATGGTCTAGGCAGCTTAGCGTTGTTGAACGGGGACAGTTAACCATAGCTACGGCTTCTAGCACACCCGCTGACCCCACATGCGTGACTGTTAGAAGCTGAGTTGTAATCTCACTTTTGCTCTTAGTAACAGGTCACTGGTCTGGGTAGGAAGCCAGCAAGCCTCATGGCTTCTTGTGTTCCAGCCTCACTGTTGGATGACAGCGTTCTGGTCAGTGGGAGAGGGATCCCCTTGAAGCTTTGGTTTGGACTTGAGGACTTCCTTGTGATCGCCCTCAGGCAGAGCCCTGAGGGAGCTTTAGAGGGAGGGCTGTTGAGTTACTCTGCTCCATGGAGCAGCAACCCCCTTGGGCCTCCGGTTCCACACCTGTGAGAAGGTACAGTCCAGGCCGGGGGTCAGAGGCCAGCTGAGAGGAGTCAGCCACAGGGGGCTGGTGCTGGGGTGAACCAGACCCTGACCAAGAGAGGGGGCTCTGTGTGTCCCAAGGAAGTGTCTCTGTGTCCTGCGAGAGGGCCGGCCTGAACCACCTCTAGTGGGGGAAGAGCGAGGAAGGATCAGAGTGGAGAAGGAAGGCTCGAGGAGGCAGAGCTGTTGGGCAGAAGCTCTCTTGCCTTGGGTTGAGGCCAGAAGTCTGCCGTCTCCTAAAGGCACAGGAGCACCAGGACGGCCGCATGCCAAGCACAAAACTAAGATCGGGATCACCTGAGGTGGCCTGGGTCTCCTGGGCTGGGCCCGCGTGCAGCACCCAGGGCAGCTGGTGCCCCAGGGGTCTGACCCTGCTGGCAGTTTGGTGGTTCTCTGGTGTGTGACTGGCCACACTTCCATTGGCCCATGAGGGGCCGGCTGACTTGTGGGTTTGGGGGCAGACATGAGTTACTAGTTTGTTGTGAGCCTAAAGGATTCAGGGATTCTGCAATCCCTGCAGTCCCGGCTTTGGGATTCTGAGCCACAGAGGGCCATTCAGGGGGTGCGACTGGTGACTGAGCGAGGCTCCTGCCTCGTGGGAGCTGGCATCACACATGCTGTACCCCTGGAACGATTCCTTGGCTGCTACTGGGGCTCGTGTGGCTCTTGAGAGACTTCTTTGGGGGTGAGTGTCTGCAAGTGATTAGGGCAACAGACCAGAGAGCTGGGCAGGCCCATTGCTGGCTCCAGCCCGAGTGGGCCCTGGCCTTTCAATAGCCCTGCTGCTGTGCTGCTTGAGGGCAGCAGGTCTGCAGACTCCAGCTGAGCAGACAGTGCCCTTTGCCAGGGCAGGGGTGTGGGATGGGCTGAGGAGCCTTTTGGGTCTGAGAGGTGGGGTAGCCCTCTGCCTCCACGTGAGTCTGCCATTCAGGTGGAGAGTCGACAGAGTGGAGAGGCTCTGCCAACCTGGGGATGGGCACTGCCCTCCTTCCTCCGCCTTCTCCCCTGGGGACACTGGGGTGATTTTTCTCTCAATGATCTGGTGGAGAGGAGCCCTCATGGTCGCCTTTGCCAGCTGCTTTGACTGAGGCCAAATGTCTGATACATTTTATTGGGGAAAGTTCACAACCTTGTCTGATGCCCAGCTTTCTAAGGAACCACCCCAGTATTTCCAGGACTGAACCGCTTATACCCACCTGTTTCTGGTTTAGAAAAGACGCTGGGCACTCTCTCATCTTGTTCAGCCAGAAAAGCATGAGTTTTGGGGGTCCACAAAAGGGAGGAAAGGGCTTGGGTGTTGGGATCAAACCATTCTGGCACCATCTCTTACCCTTTGACAGTGGTCAAGACCTTGCCTTTGCCAGCCTTTCCTCCTCTGTAAGAATGACACCTGTACCTGTCATAATGGGAGAGGATGTCTGTGTTGCTCAGCACCAGACATAGTAGGTCCTCACAGGGGTCAGTCCCTTTTCTGTGCACCTCTTGGAAAATGACCCCGTGCTGTTGTAGGTGAGAGCTCTTTTTTCCTAAAATATTTATCTGTATATTTTCCTGTGCTGGGTCTTAGTTGTGACACTTGGAATCTTTAGTTGTGGCATGTGGCAGTTTGCTGACCAGGAGTCGAGTCCAGGCCCCCTGTATTGGGAGCTCAAGCCTTAGCCACTGGACCACCAGGGAAGTCCTGGGTGAGAGCTCTTTAGCAGGCAGTGTACAGTTTCTGTTCTGGGCATGGTCCTGGCACCATGGGCGGACAATGTCTGTTAGGAAACTGAGTTCATGGTAGGGGGCTCTGATGGCCATCAGCCCTTTCCCATCTGGGATGGGGTGTGTCCATTTCCTCTTCTCCCATTCACCCCCAGAATCTCTGTAGGGTTTGTCTGGCTTCTTACTTTGCTTAAGGTTGTTCTCATCCGCTCCATAGCGTCCTCTCACTCTGACTTGACTTTTGTCCACAGCTCCTAAAATCCATCCCCCAGTGGGTGGGGTACAGTGATTCCCTGACCCAAAGTCCTTGTCCCACCGCTGCCCTGAGCGGTTTGTCCCACTGCTGTTTTGGTCTCCAGGCCTGCTGGATGGCCCTTCTTTAATCGGGTCTCTTCCGGGGCCTGACCCCTGGAGGACAGCCTGGTATCTGATGGCACTGGGCTGTCTGCAAGGACAGTGCCCTCTCTGAGGCTCTGAAAGTCTTGCCCTTGGGGATCCGCCTAGACTGGGACACTTGGGCAGGAGGGAAGGGAGTCCCTGCTTCTTGCTGGAGCCTGTACAGACTTGGGGTTGTCACTGCACGGGAGCCTCCTCATCCCACCGCACCCCTCACTTCGCAGTGGAGAGGGCTTTCTCCAGAGTTCTGTGTGGCACACGTGGGGACAGTGTGCTAGAAATACAGATTTATGTTTCTGTATTTTCCGAAACATAATCTTGAGCCATGCTCATTTGGTTTTCGTCCCCAGAGCTATTTGGGAGAGGATGGTAGGTGGGGTGTGGGTGGGGAGTTAAATCTGGTGCTTGTGGCTGTGCAGTTGGAGTTCGTGTCTCTGTGGAGTGATGGAACCACACAGGGACCAGCAAGCCTGTGGTTCCCCACTCCACAGCTGGCCCTCGGTGGGGCGAGCACCCATCACCCAAGACCCAGAACCCCAAACTGGGACAGCGTCTGTCTGTGCCAGAGGCTGAGCTCAGTTGCTGAGAAATCACAGGCTCTGAGAATGGGTCAGCTGATGCTCCTGGCAGCTTGTGCCTTGCTGGGGCCTGGGCTGGAGCTGGGGAAGTGGCATTAAGCGGGGCTCACCTCCCGGGAGGAGCTACAGCAGCAGGACACAGTGCCTGTGTCTGTGCCCCCTCCCCGCCCCGGCTGCCCCAGGTGGAAGGAAATTCTCAGAGCAAGCCCCTCCTGCCTCGTTTCTTTGCACCCTGCAGCTCTTATGTAGTCGGTTAAACTGGGGGACTCGCGTTGCTGCTTGAGAGGCTTAGCTCTGGCTTCTATGGCTGGACACCTTCTGCAAGAGGTGAGGGAGCACAAGAGGGAGGAGAACAGGTCACGTGCTCCAACTGAAGTTACCAGGGGCTCAGCCTGATCCTCTGTTCCCTGCTGGCAGCCCAGCTTAAGGGCTGGGAACAGGTGTCCTTGGCTAAGGTCAGGAGCAGCCTAGGAGCTAGGGGGCTGTCCCTTGTCCACGGGGCTCCCTAAAGGGACATCCACCAGGCCACAGCAGGTTGAGTGAGCCAGTGTAGAGCCTCCCCTTCGGAGTTTTGTGGAAGACACAGCCTGGTGGGCTGGGTTACGGTGCCTCTGTCTAAGCACAGGGGTCAGAGTCAAGCACCCACGCCAGAGGCCTCCTTGATCTCCGTGTGTGTGTTTGACGGCCATGCTTCTATCTCTGGCGTGGGGCATGTGGTGTGACATTCCATTGTGTTTGCTGGAATCCAATGAAAAACATCAAAACACTTGGGTAGTGGTGATGGGGGTGCCTGGCTGGCCTTCCACTGTAACTGTTGTGGACACAATAGCCAGGGTTCAGGTGTGCAGGGCCTCAGGCTGGAAGATGAGGAGAGCGGAGAGGTCTGGGCAAGCTGCAGGGGCTGCGGGGTGAGGGTCATCAGAGCTGTGGGATCTGAACGCTATGGCACCTTTGTTTTGCCTCCCCACCCCTGCCGTTGACGCTGTGCTGTATGAGTGCGAAGGAACTAGCCAGTGGGGGTCCCTTGGGTCTAGAGGTTGTCCAGGCAGAGGCCGTGTGTGGTGAAATGACTGGGTGTGAGTCCAGCCAAGCTCGAGGGCCACGTGAGGCTGGGTCAGTGGGCAGTGGGAGGTGGGGGGCCTGGCTGCATCCAGTGCTCCCGGTGATCATCTCAGAAAAGGCTCCAACTGGCCAGATCCGGGGAGGGAGCAGGGAAGGAGCCTATGCAGCATCCCTGCCAGTGGACCTGGCCCCCAGATGGGCACCCCCAGTGACTGGGGACATGTTGGATCCACACTGCTGGGGCCCCAGCGAGAGCTGCTGCTCAGAATACCGCTCAGGAAGCACTGGAGAGGCCCTGAGCCTTGCCTTGGGGAAGAAACAGCCTGGCGCCATGCCTGCCCTGAGCCGGTGGATGAGTGTTTCAGAAGTGACTAATCGACTGAAAGGAGCCAGTTACCGTAAAGGCGGGGCAGTCTCAGAGAACACACGTCATACCGGGCCCCTGCCGGGGCTGAGAGAAACTCTCCAGCCCCCAGGGTTTGGAAACCAGAGTGCGCTCCTCAATAACTGCTGGGCTTCAGAAAGTCCCAGTGAAACGGGACACTGGGATGAAGGACAGGAAAATACCGCATAGTGGAAGCTTTGGGGATCTAAGATATAAGGTGGTGTGTGCTCAGTGGCAGTCAGAGGCAGATTTGTAGCCTTAAATGAATTTACTGAAAACCAAGAGAGATTTGGGTAGTCTGGGTCTCCAAAGACCTCCTGAGGCTTGGCATGCGGATCATCAGCAGTGGAGAGTTGTGTCTGCGCTGCAGTCCACGATGACTTTGGCCCACAGCAGAGCCTAGGGACAGCCGTTCTCCGGGCTGTGCTTCAAGGGCCCCGGACTATTTTGTGCACCCCGGTTGGAAGGGTAGGAGCCTTTGTGGAAGGAACACCGAGAGGCCTGGCAAAGGAGCCGTGCCGTCCTCTTGGTAAATGGGCACCAGTGGGAAGGACCGTGGGCCTCCACCCTGAGGGTTCCTCAGAGCACCCTTGTCGCTTGCACCCTCCCTGGCGTTTCCTGGGACCTGGAGCCTGGGGGTAGCTCTAGCTCTTCTTGCCTGGAGAACTTCCAGCACCTGCTCTCTGGTCCTGATGCCCCTGCCAGACTGGGCTGCTGGCCACATTCTTCAGTGGTCCTGCTGTCGCTTGGCCTCCAGCATCTTGTCCCCAAGCTGGCATCTGGTGTTGAGTGACAACAGGAAAGGGGACTGACCCACGAGTGTGTGTTTGGTTCCTTAGTTGCTGTGACTTCTTGGAAACCCGCCCTTCCTCAGCGAGCTCTGGGCAGGCAGAGAGCCCGGCTTTTCGATACACTCTGTACTATTTTCCTTCCCTTTTCTCTTTCCTTTTTGTTTTTCCTCAGAATGAAAACAGTTTTGTCGTTTTATCTTTGTATTCATGTAGTGTAGCTATGTATTCATCAAAATATTGAAAGTATGGGACAGTAAAGCGATTGCTAAGACTCAAGTAAACTTGCCATCTGAAATTGCCCCCCTTCAGTCCCGTCAGCCCGTGGTGACTGTCCTCCTGGAAGGGTATCTGGGCGATCGCGACCTGCTCCCACCCTGCACCCAGACCCTGCGCCTGCAGCCGTGGTGCTCTGCTCCTGGTGGCGTTTTCTCACCCGTGCGAGTGGACATTGTTCCCGCCAGGGAGAGTGGATCTGCTTTGTCCTGATGGATGGCTGCCCAGGACTCCTGGGTTCTGTGACCCCAGCCCCTGGGGCCCCACCTGCACAGGAGGGCCGTGAGAGGCACGGCTGGAGGCTTCATCCCTGACCCTCAGCCCCGTCCTCCAGGGTAAACATACAGGCCACGCCTGAGGATCGAGTGCGTCAGGGCAAGTGGAGTGCTCCAGGCAGCCTGAGCACTTGGTGTTAGCCAGCTTGTACTACTACTTCTTCACCCCCCTTTATGGGCAGCTCAGAGAAGAGGAGCTGTGGGTAGATTCCAGAGACGTAGGCAGACGTGTGTTCTCCTGCAGCTCTGTCTAACCTGCCTTCTCTTCCAGGCAGGCTGAAGCTGCCCTTGCTCCGTGACCTCGGGTCCCTTTCCAGCCTACAGCCTGTCTGGTCTTTCTGGCACCAAGTGGAAGTGCTTCCCAGTGTTCCTGTTGTCCTAGGAGTGTCAGCCCCACTGACAGAGGCCCCTCCCACGGCAGCAGGGGTTCCTGTTGCTCCCTGTGCTGCTCTAGGGGGCCTGAAGTGGCCGCAGGCAGCAGCTGCACCGTCGTCCTCTAGGAGAGAACCTCCTTCATCTGGCTTTGCTTGGGGAATGCCAGGTAGAACCACATTAAAGTTTGGCCAGAAGGAAGCGATGGTTTGCGGTGGTGTGCTGAGCTGACTCTTGCTGTGTGTCTTTCTGCCGTGGGTTGCAGGCGTTTGAGGAAGAGTCCTCGCTCTTTACAGGAGATCATGTCCCCTGCCTCAAGCCTGGATGTGCTCACTGGCCCTCAGGGCGCGGCCAGGCATAGGCCTGGCATCATCCTTTGGACAGTTGTGAGGACCCTCAGCATCTGAGAAGCCAGAGGGTCAGGTCTCCTCCCAGGGCCCCAGCATGAGGAAAGTGACGCACTCATTAGAGGGACACGAGGTGGGGCATGGTCTGGTCAAAGGGCCCAAGTTCTGGCCCCAGTGCTGGGCCTGGATAAGGCAGTGCACCTCTCTGACCTCTGGCTTCCCCTTGGAAACCGAGGACAGTGGTGTCGGCCTAGCAGGGCCGTCAGCACAGACGGTTCGCTCATCCTGGCCTTGGCCTCATGGCCCGCCTTTGTCAGTGGTGTCTGGGACGGAGCCTCGGGTCGTGCTCATCATGCATTGGCACCTGCCGGTTCCTCCGCCCAAGGTTGCAAGGTTGGGGGGAGCACGCGCTGGGTGAGGTGCTCAGCCCTGAGGCCTGCTCTCACGGTCACCCGTGAGGTTCTGATTTCTTCCGGTGCATTGAGGATCTAGAGTGACCTTTGGTGCTTGTTCTTTTTGGCTTGTTCTCACAGGGTCCAGCCACCACGGTTGCCTTTTCAAGAACGGGGGAGTATTTTGCTTCTGGCGGTTCAGATGAACAAGTAAGTAAAGAATGGTCCGAGGGATCCCAGTGGATACTGAGTAGAACAGACGGGTCCGAAGTGCCGCAGGGGTGGATGGGCTGGGTTTCACCAGCTTCCTTGGCGGCTTTCAGCAGCCTTAGAGGCTGGATCCTGGGGTAGGGTGCCCAGAGCCGGTGTGCTGCAGGCGCCGACCATGGCAGCGTCTCAGAACTCCTGCTCCTCAAACCAGTGTGGGCTGGAAGGAGTCTGGGTTAGTGTTTCCATGAGAAAGGTAAAATAGAGGGGTTTTTGTTCTGGTTTCTTTTTGGCCATGAGGCATATGGAATCTAGTTTCTTGACCAGGGCTCACACCAGTGCCTCCTGCATTGGAAGCGTGAAGACTTAACCAGTAGACCACAGGGGAAATCCCCAGAGTTTTTTAGGAACTTCTTTTTCCTGATTCTAGGTGAATAGTTATCTAATTATTGGATGCTTAGTGTGGAGCTGCTAATGTGGGCAACATGGCAAGAGTGTGACCCCTCACTGAGCCCTCGGGGCAGCCCTGGGGGACCTTCTTCAGCCGTTCTGTGGGTGAGGAAGCTTGAGTCTGAGCTAGGGCGGGGCTGGAGGCTGCGCTCCACTGCCGGCCGGCCACTGCTCCCTGGCCTGCTCGTGTGCTGTCTGAGGGGCGGCGTTTTCCAGCCCCACGACAGCAGAGCTAGCGTGTGTGAGGAGGTCCTGTCCTGCCTCGCCACCACGTCCCCGGGGTCTCGCCCGGAGTCTGGGGCCTGGTTGGCCTCCCACTGGAAATCTTTCTCCGGGTTCTGGTGCAGCGCTGCTTGGCCAGAAAACTATACTTCCTGGACCTGGGGAGGAAAGAGTGGCTGTTCTGAGGCGGTGTGACCTGGTAGGTTGCCCAGAATGTGCATCCCGCTGCTCCCAGCCTTCCAGCTCTGCTGGCTTCACCCAGGACAGTCCCACTGGCTTCCCAGTGAGCGCCAGCCCTAGCTGATTTCGGTTCAGCCTGTCAGTAAAGCGCAGGGTGGCTGGAGGCCTAGCAGAGCTACCAGTTGGCAGGTATCTTCCTACACCAGCACCAGTTGCTGTGCTGACCAGACAAGGCAGGAGGAAGACCACGGAGACTCCTGAGCCTTCCCTGGGTGTGGAGTCCTGGCTCATTGCTTAGAAGACTAGGGAAACGAATAAATCCACACCAGAAGTACAGTTCTGGTAAAAGCACCAGAGACACCCTGGTAGGAAGTAGGGTCCCCACCCTGAGCCCTCCTTCGGCAGCACCGCTGTCAGCTCCCCAGCTGCCTTCTCACTGTTGCTCTGAGAGCCTTTTAGGAATGGCATTTGACATTCTCTCTCCACATTCCTGGTAGCCATTCCTCTGCTCAGGATTACTCAACAGTTAGACTGGTGCATTGCCCAGAACCCTATAAACAAGGGGGTGAGTGCCGCCATTCTTTTTGTAAAAGGGACCAATGAGAGACCCTGGATCCCCATCAGCTGGGGGTGGTGAACAGTGCTGCTCTGTGGGTGTTGAGCAACTTCCCGCAGAACCAGGCTTATGGCTGCATCCCGATGCGGGAAGCGTCAGGGGACGTTGAGTTTCCATCTTATGTGGACCCGGCAGTTTTTCTGTGGCCTCCGTTGACTGCTGGACACAATTCACAATTCCTGCCATCCTGGAAGTGGCCCTGGAGGAGTGCTGACACCCTCCAGCAGGGAGCACTCTTACCCAGCTTTTGTAAGAGGAACCTCAGGACATGAAGATTCTCCCAGTGGGATGTAGAATATTGGATGTGTTAACCACTTCTCTCTGGGGCCAGACTTCTCCCTGGGGCCAGTGTCTGAGTTTTACAGCAGCCCTGTGAGGTGGGAACTACCATTCATCCCCATTTCAGAGATGAGGAAACCAGGGCACAGAGAGATTGAGTCCCTTGCCTAGAGCCACACAGTAAGGGGTGTAGCCAGGATCTTAACCCTAGGGGTATGGCCTGCAGTCTGTATCTGAACCACTTCTCACAGTGAGGCTGCCCAGGCTGCCACTGTAAAGAACTTCTATTTTGGTGGGGAGATAGGCGATAAACATGGGAAAGCAGACAGAGATTTAAACAACTCCTGAGTGATGCCTTGAAGGAAATAGAGAGCTATGATCAAAACTAGCAAGAGGGCCAGGGAAGGCCTCTCTCAGAAGGTGGTGTTAGGGCAGACATGTAGCCCGATACGCTAGGTGTACAGAGCCTGTGCCTGGGACGCCCAGGCACAGGGAGCAGCCAGTGCAGAGGCCCAGTGGCGATGTGACTCTCCACCCTGATGGAGCGCCCGAGCCTCTCGGGGCCTGTTCAGAAAGTCTGCTCTCCAGGGAGGTGGGGCAGGTCCACAGATGAGTGGGGTGCCAGGTGGAGACCACAGTCCCACCATTGGCCCAGAACTTTGACAGTAGCCTCTGGGCCCATTTTCTCCGTGAAGAAGGATAGGTAAGGGGTGTTTCTCCCCCTGATTCTATGTGCTTGTCGGTCTCGACAGGTGATGGTTTGGAAGAGTAACTTTGACGTCGTCGATTATGGAGAAGTGCTCAGAGTGCAGAGGCCCCCGGCCACGCGGGCCAGCTCTTCTGGAACTCTGGTAAGTGACCTGACAGGCATTATCCTGACTGAGCCCTGTGGCTGGTGGACTGGGTCATGGTCAACAGCACTGGGCTCAGGGACAGTGGGGGCACTGCAGGCTTAGGCAGTTTCCAGGAAAGAGACCCTGGTAAGATGGCATGACTTACCAGAAATTTCTTAGGCGGTTGTGGTGCTTTGTTTCAAATCTGGAGTGAACAAACAAGATGTGAGGAGGCTGTCGGCGTAGACTGCCGGATGCCTAGGCCCCGTGTCGTCTGCTGGGGGATTGTTTCTGTGGTTCAGGCCACTGGCTGATTGAGGCCTAAGAGAGGAAGGGCCTCTCTGGTGCTGAGCCTTGGGCGCACTGTCAGATTCCTAGAGGGTACAGGGCCTGAAGCCACAGCTAGGACAAATGGGAAGGGCCCCAGCCCTGTTCTCACTTCCTTTTTATTTTAAACCATGGAAAGGAAGTTCCTCATTCACAAACCATTTTTAGTATCTTTGTTGGTAAAAGGGCATTCAGTGTTCCTGAATTTAAAATATTCAATAGTTACAATATTTTTTGGACAAATACTTGGGGTAAAAAAGATAACCGATATGGTCTCATTCTTTGAAGAAGGTAATTTTCAGCTGTGGCTGAAATAAACAGTGGTGCCAAGGAGGTGGAGCCTCACAGATTGTAAGCTCTGGTGCAGGCTGCTTAAATCTCTCCTGCCTGGACCTTAGTGGCAGCTTGGCCTCTCCCACATGCAGAAGCTGGCCTGAACAACAGGAAGCGGCTTGCCCAAGGCCTCCAGCGAGTCAAGGTTGGCCCAGAATAGAACCAGGAAGCCTGTAAGTCCATCCCAGGGCTTTCTTTGGCTCCAGCAGAGGGCCCCACCCTGCCCACGGCCCGTCCTATGTGTGGGACTCCCTCTAGGAACACGCCAGGTTGGGGTTTAAAGCTTTTCTTCCAAGAGTTGCCCTTGGCCCAGAGGTTTTGTTCTCCCTCCGCATTTGCTAAGGAGCGTCCAGTTCTCAGCTTTTGGTTTTGTTGGGAGAGTGGTGGCTAGGTTGCCCACTCGTCTGCTTGCTGCTATTTCATCTTCCACCTATAAAAGCATTTGTCTAGACTGGGGGTTTTTCCAGTGGGGTTGGGATCCCTTGGGGTCCATGCCCACCTCCTCTACAGCTTCCTGTCTCTTGGGTATTTATGGTGAACCACACCCTGTTGAGGCCTTGACGTGTAGTGCCCTATGTATTCCTGACCTCGTCACGATGAGTGCTCTGAGTGATTGTTCTCGTTCACCGTTGAGACACCTGGGGCGTAGTCACCTGCCGCAGTGTATAGTCCTGGGAGCCCACCATGCTGGCTCCCCTGAGCAGGGCTGACTAAGCTAGAAACTGCAGGTGGTAGAGCGCTAGCTGGAAGCTCTTCCCCATCCCAGGAGAGGGGTCTGCTATCTGTCTCTTGGGAATGGTTAGTAATCAGCAGCAAGGGGGAGAATCCCATGCTCCTTTTCTGGTAGCTTTTGGGAAAGTAACTTAGACAGCTGCCCCATGTCCCTTCAGTCTGGGCCAGAGACAGGGTATGGGGCACCCTTGCTTCCCATAGCTGCAGGGCTTGGTCATCTAGAATGGAGGGTGTGGGCTGGGAAAGCCAGCAGGACAAGGCAGGGTAGGGTCTGGCTGAACCTTTAGCAGGCCTCAGAAAAAACACTTGTTCCCGAACTAGCCTCAAGCCCTCTGCCCAATGGGCATCACCCTGTGGGGCTCAAATCAGGAAAGGGGTGTGGGATCTAGAGTCTGCACCCTGGCTCCGTGGTCCAAAAACACTCACTCTTCTCAAACCTCCATTTCCATAGTGGGACCTGAATACCCCTACAGGCAGGCTCCCAGGACCCCACGTCTGATGTAGGTGACTTCTGCTAACCCAGAAAGTGACGTGACTTTTTAATCCTAAAGTCATTCTTTGTTTCAGGCTCTTCTCCCCATTTGTCACAGGCCCCTTTGAGACTCTTGAGTTGGCGTGTAGGTCCTCCTCCAGAGATACCACGCCCACACGCACACACCACCAGCGTGCACTTTCAGTGGCAGCTCTGACCTCAGGACTCCCAGGCCAAAGAGGAGAGCTGAGGGGTTTGTTTTATATATGTAACATAAAATTCATCATTTTGCCTATTTGTTAAAAAGTATATTTATTTTTATTTATTTGTCTGTGCTGGATCTTACAGCATGCAGGATCTTCGATCTTCATTGTGGCGTGTGGACCATTTTGCCTTTTTTTTTTTTTTTAAGATTTCTTCATTTTGGGGGGCTATATAGGGCCTTTCTTGCTTCTGGAGGACTTTCTCTAGTTGTGGTGTGTGGCCTTCTCATCGCAGTGACTTCTCTTGTTGTGCAGCATAGGCTGTAGGCTCGCGGGCTTCAGTAGTTATGGCCCCTGGACTCTAGAGCCCAGGCTCAGTAGCTGTGGTGCATGGGCTTAGATGTCCCGTGGCATGTGGGGTCTTCCAGACCTAGGGATCGAACCTGTGTTCGCTGCACTAACAGGCAAATTCTTTACCACTGAGTCACCAGGGAAGCCCCCATTGTGCTTATTTTTAAGTGTACAGTGAGTGGCATTAAGTACATTCACACTGTTGGGCAACCATCACCACCATTGTACACAGAATTTTTTCATCTTCCCAAACTGAGGTGAGTTAGTTGGTATAGTGGGGCTCAGTGGCTAGGTTTTCCCCTGAGGTGGGGAGGCAGGCTGACAAGTGTAGTCTTCCTTTCTTGCCCACGGGCTTCCCAGACGCCAAGGTAGTGCTGGTGACTGATTCTGTGGCCAACCAGGGTGTCTCAGCTCCTCAGGGACCCCCGCCCCTCTAACTCTGTCCACATACCATTCTTCCAGCAACGCAGGGGTTCTCTGCCTTGGTGCTGTTGATCCCTTGGGCCAGATGAATCTTCACTGTGGGGGCTGTCTGTGCGTTGTAGGATGTTTAGGAGCATCCCACTGGCTTGCCTGTAGCACCCCCACCCCTAGTTGTGACGGTCAGAAATGTCTCCAGACGTTGCCAGGTGTCTCCTGGTGGAGTGTCACTGCAGTAACTCCGCCTTGGGAGTGAGCCCAGAAGAGGGGCTGCTGCAGCAGGGCTGGCTGCGGGTGGGAGGGGCTTGGGGGGGATGCCACTAACTCTGGAGCCTGTGATCCTGCTTTCTGGGCCAGATCTGGGCTCTCCCCCAACCAAGCAACTGTGGCCCAAGTCTCTTAGTCTGGCTTTCTAACACAAGCCCATTTTGTAGAAATGGTTGGCTTATCAAACTTTGGAATCTCCAGGGGGGATGGTAAACAGCAGAAAAAGACCTTTAACAGTTTGATTTTCCTTACTATACTTAGAGTGTGTTCTTGCCCTTCCTGCCTGCAGGCTTCCCCTGGCTCTGAGGTGTAGTGCCTGGTGAGGATTTGGTGGCTTGGCTTCTCAGAGGGCCTTGAGCACCACCGCCATGCCAGGGAGCTCTTGATCCCGATGTCCACCACCCCCCCTCTCCCCCCCAGCCCTGTTTACACTCTGGGTCTCAGATTCAAATGTCACATGAGTCACTCCTGGGCATTTGGGGATGTTAGAAGCACATTGGGCCAGGTGCTGAATCTTGAATTCTGGACCACATGCCTGTTAGAGTTTGGCAGTCTAAAGCCAGAGGGGCAGACCATGGCAGGGGCGGCCCTGTGATCCTGTGACAGCCCCTGGCCTGGACCCCTGCTCTGGCTGGGGCTTCAGCGCTTGCTCTTGGAATGAAGGCCATCCTTGAGCCCACTGTGAACAGAGCTCTGTTCATGCCGGAGCTATTTTCAACCTCTGGTTGAAATTCACAGCTTATTTTTAGACACATTTCATGTTGAAAAGCAAAAGCCATTTCCCAGCCCTTCAGAATGAGAATAATGGGTTCCATTTTCCCTCTATTCTTGGCTGAGTTGTGATGAGAAGGGATCTCAGGACTGTGGCTAAAGAGCTTTCTCTTCTTGGAAGCCTGCAGAGGCAGGACTGCAGCCTGTGCCCTGGGCTGAGAATGGGCAGGAAACGCCACCTTCTGCCCTGTGGCGTGCTGCGTGGTGGAAGAAGGTTGGAAGGTTTCATGCAGGTGAATGCCTCCAGAGGGGCCTGTGGGGTCCCCACACGCTGTCTGTGGCAGGGGCTTGTACTGGCATCGTCGGGGGACTATATCGAGCTCTGTTTCCTACTCCAGCCCTGGCCACCTCGCCCTCTCTCACTCATTCTCATGGTTCTCACTCCCTCCTGTGTTTTCTGCTCAGTCCCTGAGGCTATTGACCACTGTGTCTTGGCCAGCCTTGAATTTGGCACCTGCTCTCCAAGTCCCAGCCACTGTAGCTGACTTCTGCCTCAACCACAGAAGCATCCTAAAATCGTTCTTCATAGCAAGGATGCATTTATTCTGATAAAAATCTTACTCTTGCCTGCCTCCAAACATCTGAGAGCCTGTTGTGCAATTAGGAAGGAAGGTTGTGCTGGGTGGGGCGGGAGGTTAAGAAGGCCAAATTCTAGGTAATTCAGTAAAACTAGAAAACCACTTCCTGAGTTCTCTGAGCTGGCTGCCCTCCAGTTCAGAGAACCTTGAGGTCTCGGGCCAAGGGCTTTTCTCCACTCAGCTCAGGCGGGAAGATGCGGACTCCTCCTCCTCTGTGAGATCGCATGAGGTGTTACCCGTCAAGCAGGCACTTGAAACCATGCCTAGCACATGGCAAGTGCTCACCAAGCTCTATTTTTAAATTTTGTTTTCCTTTTTTCTATTTTTAGAATGCTCCTTTTCCTTCCTCTGTCTCACAGAACTAGACAAGCCCCCTGCCCCTGCTGTGATGAGGGACAGCAAGCCAGGGCGTGGGGCGCTTCTGACCAGGGCATCTTCGAGGTTGACTCTGCTCAGCAGGCTGTCCCTGTGAGGGCTGGTGCGGCTTCCAGACTCTGCAGGTGTCAGTTATACATCCTGATGAGTAGCCTGAGTCCTCTCTGCTCCCACACATGAAAGCAAATCTATGAGCTGGGAGGAAGCACTCCTTTCCCCCTCGCCCCGCAACTCCTTGGGGCACAGTGCCCAGGACCCCCTGAAACTTAGCCCTCCTCTTCTGTCCCCAGGAAGAGGAGGCCAGGTTAGCCGAGGCCATCTGTCCAAGGCCTCAGCCTTCACTCAGTGTTGTCCATTTCTTCTTAGTCCCTTTGGTCCATGGAGCCCCTGACACCCCTGTACCCCTACTTTAGTTCCCACATTTTTTGTTTGCAGACTGGGCTTGACTTAAGGGTTCTTGGGCCCTGATTCCTGGCCCAGAGAGCCCTGGCACTGGATCTTGTCCCAGGCTGAGGATCTGGGAGTCTTGGGTGGCGTTTGCTCAAGATCTGGGTTCTCATGCAGGGCCCTGGCCTGAGGAGTCATCAGGTCAAGGTAGGGAAGGGACCTGTCTCCACCTGTCTCATAGATTTGCATTCTTGCCCGGGAACTTGGGAGACTTGGGTCTCTTGGTGAGAACACACATTTGTGGCTAGCATTCTCTTTTCATAGTGAAAAGAAGTATGGATCTGTAGATGGGGCATTGTGAGTAATTAGAGCAGATGTGAACCCCAAGTTTATATGTCTTAGAGAAGAGCCTCACCTTTCTCTACTTGAGGCCAATTCTGGCTCAGAATTTTCCAAGCTATTAAAGGGAGTTCTTGGCAGCAGATCCTCAAGCAGTTGTCTAAGGCCATGCCACCCTGAAAGTGCCCAATCTCTGATCCTCAAGCAGTCAGAGAGTGCCAGGCACACAGGCATCGAGAGCCTGGTGAGAGGCACAGGAAAGCAGAGCCTCTCCAACCCTCCCAGTACCTTCTTGCCTGGTTTGGCCATTGTTGGGCCTGGCAGGGTCTGGACTTTGGGGGCAGACCTGGAAACAGTGGGGACTTCGTTTCATGTTTCCTGGGACTTAGTGGATAGACCATCTCTGTGTGACTCCTGTGGCATAATTCGTTCCCACCCTTGGTGCTGCACAGAGGGGAAACCTGAGCCCTAAGGTCACCTGCTGGTGAGCAACCCAGGCCCGGATGAAGCCTGTGTCTCTAGGTCTCAGCCTTTCTGTTAGGAAAATTGAGAGACTCTAAATTGGAAACAAGCAAGAGGTATTCTCCCCATTTCTTAAAGGGGCAAAAGCATCCTGTCTTCCTCAGCCTCCAGGCGGATAGCCAAGCCCTGCACAGGACACACTGGTGACTCAGAAACACAGCCCTCTGTCACTCTTGTGTGTATGTGCTCGTGTCGACCCCTGGCAGTTCCCCTGGGGCCTCTGGTGTCTGCATGCCCCTCATCCTAGGTGAAAGTTGACTTCCCACTGCCCATCCCTGTTCTCACCCTCTTCTGAGAGGCATCTCCAGATCACCTGAGATGGGCTGGGCACCGTATAGGACAACCAGAGACCTGGCTGGCCAGGTGCTTCCTGGGGTGAGTACAGCACTCTTACTAGGATGGCTGCCAGGGAAAGATTCTTGGGCAGCCCTACTGGGGAGGGGGTTGATGCTGGAAACTTCGGACTCTGGGAGTCCCTTTAAGAGCTTGGCTGACAGTACTGCCCCTGTGTCCTGTCCCCAGCCGAGGCTGAGGCCGCTTCTGTGACCTCAGGCAGGTCATCTGGAGTCTCTGTATCCTGATTTCTCCCCACCAGCCTACATTACTCCTTCGGGCATTTTCCATTTTGCGAGCTCACTCTGCCGAAGACCATCCGGTGGGGTGGGGGTGGGGCGGGGCAGCTGCAGCAGCCTTTGCTGACTCTGGTGACAGAGGCCCTCACATGAGATGCCTCACTCCACACTGGGATTGCATGTTCCTGAGTGGAAGTCCTAGAAAGTGCTCCAGGTTTCTTAGTTTCCTTGAGGAGCCAGAGGATCCTAGAAATAAAGAAGCTCAGTTTTGTTCTTTTTCCAGTAGTCATGTCTAACTCTTTGTAATTCCACGGAGTGTAGCCCACCAGGCTCCTCTGTCTATGGAATTTTCTAGGCAACAATACTGGAGTGGGTTGCCATTCCCTTCTCCCGGGGATCCTCCTGACCCAGAGATCGACCCAGATCTCCCACACTGCAGACAGATTTCTTTACCATCTGAGCCACCAGGAAAGCCCCCAAACTATAATTATCAGCTTGTTTGGGGCTGCACTGGGTCTTTGCTGTTCCCCGGGCTCTTCTCTGGTTGTGGTGAGCGGGGGCCACTCTCCGTTCTCTGCATTGCGGTGGCTTCTCTGGTTGTGGTGCGCAGGCTGTAGGTGCACGGGCTCGCAGCACGCAGGCTCAGTAGTTGTGTCTCATGGGCTTTAAGTTGCTCCGTGGCATGTGGAATCTTCCTGGATGAGAGGTCAAACCCATGTTTCCTGCAATAGCAGGTGGATTCTGATCCACTGTACCACCAGGGAAGGCCCCAAGCTACAATTTTTGGAGAGAGTTCCCTGCTTTGGACAGTGGCTGATGGGTGTCGTGACTGTGCGCTGCCGAGGAGCGCCAGAGATCCTGATACACGCAGCAGAGGGCTCCCTGAGGCCAGCACCCTTCCCTCCGACCCGCTGTGTCCAGTGCTGGGAAGCAGGCAGGATCCCCCCTCCTTTTCCTTCCAGAGGCTGCACTGACTGATTGGGAGGTGGGTCAGGGCTGCCGCCAGGCACACAGTAAATAAATACTACGCTTCCCAGAAGGGACAGGTTGTTTTTCACAAGCAGAAGAAGGATTTTGTGGAAGTGCATTGGGAGAAGTTACGGGGTTTCCTGGCCGTGTAGTGAGGAGACAAACCGTTTAACATTTGACATTTACTGCAGCAAGCCTCTTGTGGTGGTTCTCAAACTTTGGTATGTATCAGAATTTCCCTGAGGGCTTGTTAAAATTCACCTTGTCCCCTCCCCAGAGTGTCTGATTCTGTAAGGGAATTTGCATTTCTAACAAATTTCTGATGATGCTGATGCTGCTGGAAACCAATAGATTGAGACCCTGGCATGCTGGGCAGGGAGATGGCTGGAAGGAGAGAGCCTTTGTCCATCTTAGGAAGTTTCTACAACTTGGGAGAGGCACCTGGAGAACTGGTGCCCCTTCAGCCCAATTTGGAAAGAGGTGTGGTTGGTTCTGATCTTTGTGCCATGTTAGAAGAAATCGCAGTGTTGCCCTGTGGTCTCTTTAGACCTAAAGGGACTCTTTAAACCTGCTGGGCTCTGTTGACAACTGAGCAGGCAAATGTGTGGTTTTATTACCAGTCAGTTAGAGGGAGGGTGGGACCCCAGGCAGCCCTCTGAGCTTCTGCTGAGCCCATCATCCTCTGTAGGCTCCTGTCCTGGCCCTTAGTGCCGCTGCGTCAGTCCATTCATCAGTGCTTGAACCCACATTCTCCACGCCACCTGCTTCCTGCGTCGTCCTCATTGTTCACCTCTTACCCTGCAGATGGGGGTGCCTAGGTCACCTCTGGTCCTCCAGGGCCTGCAGGGTCTTTAAGGGAAGTTGGTGGGTGAGTCTCTGGTGGGCCACCTGAGCTTGAGATGGCCTGGGTGCTTGTGGCCCAACATTTAAACCCCCAGGTGGAGGTCTTCTTTGTAGAGCCTTTTGGGGAAGTGCCTCCAGATAACGAGAGCAGGAACAAGCCCTGAGATGGCCCTGACAGCTGTGACATCCAGAGGCTGGGGTGGTGGATGGGCAGAAGCTGGACTCCCTTCTCCAGCTGCCCTCTCAAGGGGATGATGGTAGTTTCCTGCCACTGAAAAAGTCCCATCCATGTCACAGGGTCCCTATCCAGAGGAGAAAGGCACAATTCCTAGGAAGGAAGGCCTGTTAATGACTAAACCAGCCGGGGGGTGTAGTCTCCGAAATCCAGGGCAAGGCGCAGTAACACAGTCACAGTGCCATGAAGATGGGTGAACTTGTTTCTGGAATCCAGACAAAGCCTGGATGCCCTTGTGTCCTGCTCTGAGTGCATTGGAATACAGCTGGTGCAGGAACCTGGGTGTGCGTTCACACCTTAGAGAGCTCTCTTACCTCTTTCAAAGGTCTCACAACTATTTTGGGTTTCTTTCCCCCTGGCAGCCAAAGTGTGGGTTCAAGGTCAGTGGAGATTGCACAGTTCCATGTGCGTGCTAAGTCGCTTCTGCTGTTTCCAGCTCTTTGTGACCCTATGGACTGTAACCTGCCAGGGCCCTTTGTCCATGGGACTTGCCAGGCAAGAATACAGGAGTGGGTTGCCATGCCCTCCTCCAAGTGATCTTCCCGATGCAGGGATGGAACCTGCGTCTCTTGTGTCTCCTGTATTGGCACGCAGGTTCTTTACCTCTAGCGCCACCTGGGAAGCCCCCACAGTTGCACATGTGAGCCCAAATCACAGGACAGTGGGTTCCTGACATTGTGGCACTTTGAGGTTAAAAGGTCCCGGGCAGGCACAGGCCCCATGCCTTGGGTGTTCTGTTTCACCTGTGGGCCACTGCTGTGATGCTGCCATTTTGGTGGCAGCACTGATCAGCACCCACAGCCTGGTTAGGCGATGCTGACAAGCCTCCTCTCCACAGAAAGCCAGCAGAGGCCATGCACACAAAGCAGGGAGGGTGGGCAAGAACTGAGGCCGCTAGCATCTGGAGCCACTGCCTGCCTGCCTTCTTTCCCCCTTCCCCTGCTTTCTTCCTTTTTCCATGGAGCTTTCAAACTCAGAAACCTGAAAATGGAAGAAATGAGCCACAAGTGGAAATAGACTCAGTTGGCTTACATCTGGCTGTGGTTCTTCGGCCCCACCCTCTCTGTTCCCCAGCAGAGCTGCGTTCATCCTTTCAGTCTCTTTCCAGATGGCACCTCCTCCATGCAGCCTTCCCAGAAGGAAGGCCGCAGACTCTTCCTGCTCTGCTCACCCAGAGCCCTGCTTGCTAGCGCAGCCCCTCTCTGCTGCAGTCAGTTATTTGCAGGCCCAACTGTTTCCTCTGTATCCACGTGGTGCCCAGCGTGCCTCTGGAACAGGAAATCTGAGTTCAGGGGACACATGCCTGCTGTCTGTGGGCAGCATGGGTGGAGTGTGTGAGGCTGGAGGCAGGCTCTGGCTCTGGGCTTTTGGCACGTTTGATGGTCCCAGGCAAAAGGAAGGAAACCACTTGTTGGCCTGGTTTGTCAGCTTAGGGTTAGGTGGCATGGGGTGGTGTGGGTCGTGGAGGGTGGGAGAATCCACATGTTTGGACTAGAAGTTTTAGTCTTCCTTTTCATTTTCAGTGGAAAAAAGCCCTTTGCAGCTTATATTTTCCAGATTGGATGACAGCACGGCCCATGTGGTATAAGGGTGTTGAATAATGCTTGTGTTTATGTTCTCATTGGTTACCATGGAAAAAAATCAGAATAGATGGTTTCCGTGGAGATTATCTTAAAATTAGTTTCTTTGAAGTTCTGGACACTGCTGCAGGGTTCACTGAATGCTGTTGGTGCAGTTGGGGCTTTCTCTATCGCTGTGCCAAAGGCTATCCTGGATGTTTGTAGATTTAGCCAAATTTGCCTCCTGTGCTTAAAAGTGTCAGGACATCAGAGTGGGAGTGATCTTGTACCTCACCTTCCTCCCGGGGTCCCACTTGCTTGGTTTCGGCTCCACAACTCATTCCTGTCACTTGGAAGCTTTTTTATTTAACCTCCAAAAAAAAAAACCTTTTGTGGAAATTATTAAGCTAGCACAAAAAGAATATAATATAGTGAACCCCCATGTACCTGTTACCTCACTCCAGCGTTTTGCCAACCTTGTTTTTTGTCTCCTCCTACAGTTTTTAAAAGAATTGAAATATTTTTGTTTAATCCAGCTATTTTATTTTACCCTAAATAAAGACTTCTTTTTGGTTAAATAACTGAAGCTCTCTTACCACATCCAACAAAATGAATAATTCCTTAATATCAGGTGCCTAGTGCATATTCACATTTTTCTTCATTGAGTCAAGAACGTTGTTTTGTGCTGTTTGTTCGAAGAAGGATGTGGGAGTCTTTGAGAAACCCCACGTCTCCCCTCCCAGCGTGGTCCTGGGACGTGGAGAGGCTCAGTACTCCTCGCTCAGAGCTGCACGTGGGCCAGGCCAGGCCGGCCTCGGGGCTCCACTGTCACGGACAGTTGTGTGCTCTGAGCTCCGGGAAGCCCATCCCACCCCACCCCTCCTGCATCAGCGCAGGTGGGCCTGCCACCGCCAGCTGTCCTAGGGCAGGCGTCCACTGGGCTGCGCTGTCCCCCTTCGCAGCCTGCAGGGGGAGGGAGCTGGAGAGGTGCTGTAGCCTTGATTCACAACAGCTGTGTGCAACTTCATTTTCCAGGAAAGGGGGGCTGTGCGACCTCAGGTTGGGAGGAGGCCACCTCCCTTGGCTCCTCCCTAGGCAGCACCAGGGTGAGGGCTTTGGCTCATTGGAGGCCCACAGCCCCTGCTGGGCAGGCAGGGCCAGTCCTGGCTGTCTGTCTCACAGGCTTTGCTCACGTCCTGAGAAGCTGCACGAAATATGAATTGCCGAATGGTGGGAGTGGTGCCTGGGGACGATCGGTGTCTCTAACTCTCTCTCCATTGAACCAAGTGCAAGGAGAGTTTAAAATAGCCAGCCTTTGTTCCCGAGGTTTTAAACATTCAACTCCAGTAGTTACAATGAGCTGTCTTCAAGTGGATCTATAAATAAACTGCTACTGTTCCTCTTTGTCACCGAGAGCTTCGGCGTCTTCCAGAGACGTCGGCTCTGCTGCTCATCTCCATTAGATGCCTCTCATCTGCCGGGCAGCTGCAGCCATCAGCAAGCTGGGCTGACACACACAGTGCGTAATGACAGCCACACGTTCCTTTTTAAAAAGCCACAGTCCCCCTTGGCTGACTGCACAGGGAAAGACGTAGCTTTGCATTGGAGAAACCTGGCAGTGGGGTCAGCGTCACCACTGATCAAGGTCAGTGTCTCTCATACAGAAGACCTGTCCCCATGAGCCCTGTGATGTCATACACATGACTTTGTGGTGCTCTTGTCAAAAATGCATAACCTCACTCCAGCTGTGAGAAGACATCAGACAGACCAAAACTGAGGGATGTTTGACAACGTAACTGACCAGTAATCTTTCTAAAGAGTCAATGTCGTGAAAAAGAAGGGAAAGCTGAGGAACTGGACAGATTGCAGGAGACTAAGGAGAAAAAACTAAATGTGGTGGGAGATGCTGGATAGGATTCTGGAACATCAGGATTCAAGGATATTAATGGGTAAACTGGTGAAGCCTGAGTGGAGCTCTTCCTTGGTTTGGATAATGGAATTGTCCCTGTGTTCATTTCCTGATGTGACCATTGTACTAATGATTATGTAAGATGTTAACACTGGGGGAGGGATATATGGAAATTTTCTGTACTATGTTTTGCAACTTTTCTCTAAGTCTAAAATTAGAGCAGTTTAAAAAACAAAAACTGCCGTTGATGCTTGAGCTTTATCGGACACCTTGATTGCCTACCCAGGGTGTCTCGGTTCAGGTGTTCGTGGTGTGGAGAGCAGGTTTTTCTATCTCACGGTAGAAGGTAGCAACCTTAGGGACTCAGCACCCAGCCTGAGGTGAACTGAGCAAAAAACTGGCCCCACAGGAATCAGGTCGCGTTCAGAGAGCACTCCTGCAAAGGTGTTGGTCACCCCCTGGGCAGCGCACAGTGGCGTTGTCTGCTTCTCGATGTTGGTTCTCAGAATGCTCCAGAGGTGCGCCTGCTCCGGGAACTCCGGGCAGACTGGCAGCAAGTGCTCCACTCACAGCATCCTCCTGACACTTGCCTGGGCTGTGTGGAGGACCCCACTGCCTGCCCCGCCCTCTTCCTTCTCGTTTGTGTCCCTGACCTTGGGCTCTGCCTGGCAGTGTGGGATTCTGGCTGTACCAGGTATGATGACCTGGGTCCGCCCCTGAAGGCCCGATTGGTCTCCTCCAGCCTTGGGACCAGGAGAGGGCCAGGATCTCCCCTGCACACAGGAGCGTCCTCCCTGCACGGTGGTCTGCTTGCTTCCTGGCTGCTGCCACCAGTTTGCAGTCACTTAGCCTCTCTCTCCCCGTTTCATCCTCACTCCCTTCTCCCCGCAGCTCCTCTCATGGGTCAGTTCAATAGGACAGTCCTGCTGTTTGCTCCTGGAGGCATATCTGGACATTGGAATGCCTTTCCATTTCCTGTGTATAACCAAGGCCCTCCTTTCATACCTTTGAGACATTTGGCTTCATAAACCAGCGCTCTTATGTAGGGGGAGATACTTGGAAACCCTCTGACAGCGCGGCTGGGGAGTCAGCAGGAGATGTCTGGCTTTGAGCCCACGAGTGGCTGACATAGCTGGGGGTGGGGGCCTCAGTTTTGCTTTGGGCCTGACTGAGAAGAAGGGGGTTCCCTGGTTGTACATTTAACATCTCCCGCGTGCCAGGGAGGCCTGTGACCCATGCAGGTGTAATAGGAGGACTGAGGCAGCATGGTCTTTGCCTCAGAGGGTGTCTCAGGAGGGGACTGTGAGGTGTGAAAGTGGGTCAAGCTGCCTGCTGTCCTGCCCGTTTGGATAGCATTGGTTCTGAGTGAGGAGGTGTGGGTCAGGCATGTGGATCCCTCGTCCTCCATGTTAAACCCATCCTGCAACCTCTTCACAGGTCACGGATTGTTAGTTCAGAGGACTCCCTGTCTGCTTCCCATTGGTGGGAGCCTGGGGTCACAAGGTGGCTCTTACACTGAATTGGGATCTGTCATTTGGAAGAGTCTGATTAGGTTCAGAGGGTGTCATCCAGCCCCTTGTCACTGGGCCTCTTGGCTCACTCGGTGCACAGAAGACCCAGGTCCCCGCCCTCTTGGGAGTCTGGCGTGGAGAACTCACAGCGGCACCCTGCATGCTTGTACCCGACACAGAAGCCAACAGCGGCAACCAAACTCAGAGCTCGTACTTGGGCTGGCTTGAAAGAACATTGGCAAGACTGCAGAACAATTAGATGATTTTAAGAAGCCAGAATTCCTCCTGGGTTCAGGGCTATGTTTAGAACCAGAAGTTCCCTTTCTTGTTGGACTCCAGGCCGGAACCCTAAATTATCGGGCAGACAGGACTGTAGTAGACCTAGTCCACAAATATGTGTGGGGAGCACAGTGCCAGCTTTCTTTTGAGCTTTGACTTGAGAGAACAGCAGTGCCTGTTTCCACTGGAGAAGCCGGAGCTGAGGGGAGCCCGAGTGAGCTCGGCTCTGTCCCCTGCTCCCCTCGCCAAGGCCAGGTTTAGCAGACAGGGAGACAGGCAGGCTGGATGACTGTTAGCTTTCCGTGGGGCCAATTGTCAAAGCCAAAGGCATGAGGTGAAAACCAAGAAACGTCTGTGTGTGAGAGTCTATACCCTTGCTTAGCAGAATATGTGATGAGCAGTTGGATAAGAAATTAGGTTGAAGAGATTTAACCATGGTGTGTGTGTCTGTCCATTTCTTCCAGCTTTGCACTCAGGGTCTGTATTAGGAGGGTACCAGTGAGCCCACCCAGGTCACTCCCATCTCCCCTCTCTAGTCAGACCCAAGCCTTGGGCAGTAGTTTCTGGATACTTTGGTCTGTTACAAGAGTTTCTGTTTCTGGAGCAGCCTGGGCAGAGGACAAGGTTCAGTGTTAGAGATTAGAAGAAAAGGAGAAATTTCAGCCTTCAGCTGCTGCTGCTACTGCTGCTAAGTCGCTTCAGTCGTGTCCGACTCTGTGCGACCCCATAGATGGCAGCCCACCGGGCTCCCCCATCCCTGGGATTCTCCAGGCAAGAACACTGGAGTGGGTTGCCATTTCCTTCTCCAATGCATGAAAGCGAAAAGTGAAAGTGAAGTCGCTCAGTCCTGTCCGACTCCCAGCGACCCCATGGACTGCAGCCTACCAGGCTCCTCCATCCATGGGATTTTTCAGGCAACAGTACTGGGGTGGGGTGCCATTGCCTTCCCCGTGTTAATAATTAACCACCCCACCCAACCAGAGGGGGGCATTCTGTCAGGTCAGCTTGTGACATCTTTGTGGTAAAACTCCAGCCACTCCTGGCTTCCAGCCAGCTGTATGCAGACCTCGCTCGCTTGTGACTGGCAAGCTGTGTATGGACCCCTGAGCGGCTGAGGCCAAAGTTCCATAGACTGGGTAGCTGCTGCTTAAGAAACCCTGCCTGGGACATCTGCTAACAACCAGGGACGTCTGCATTTGGAAACCATCACCCCCAGACCAGTAATGGCCCTCACAGACCTTACCTGTGGTCTTCAGCCTTAGGTCTCACCCGCTGCTAATGTCCCCTGGCCGGGCAGGGATTTTCACCTTGACAGCAGAGTGGCAGTGATGGGTAGCGTCAAGCGCAGTGTCGTGTGATGGGCTGGTGGGGTCCCAAGGACATTTCAGTTGTAACTGCATCTTTTTAGGTCAGACTTATTAATATACAAATAGTAACATTCACCATTTTTAAAAGTGAACCATTCTGTGAGTTTCAGTAGTTATATAATCACTACCATGATTACAATATTCTGTACCACTATAGAATATTTCCATCATCTCCCAGATTTCCTTGTGCTTCTTTGTAGTCAATCCTGTCCATCTACCTCCAGCCCCAGGCAACTACTAATCTGCTTTCTCCATTTTTCAGAATTTGGTATAAATGAAATCATACAGGTATATATTCCTTTTACTCTGGTTTCTTTTGACCTAATTATTCTGACAGTCACCCATGTTGTTACATTTATCAATAGTCATTTCTTCTTCTTTTTAGTATTTATTTATTTGGCTGCACTGGAACTTAGTTATGGCATATGGGATCTAGTTCCCTGACCAGGGATTGAACCTGGCCCCCCTGCATTGGGAGCACAATCTTAACCATTGGAGCACCAGGGAAGTCTCTTCTTTGCCTTTTTGAGTGTCTCACAATTTTTTATTGAATGCCAGTCACCATGCTGAGGATGGCAGAGGCTGAGGTAAATAGTCTTACCAGGGGTTGGGCTTGGTTTAGCATTACCTTGCACTTAGGCTGAGGACTGGGTGTTGGAGGATTTTTCTCAGTGTTCCTGCTTCACCCTCAAGCTTTCAGTCTAGCCTGGGGGCCTGCCCCTCAGAGAGTGTCTGTGTCCGTGGTCCTGTCCCAGCCCTGGCCGTAGGCTGTTCCTGCTTGTTGCCTGTTGCTCGCTAGCTTTGTTGGAGGGATTCTCTGTGTCCTGGGCCAGCTTCAGGCTTAGGCTCTGTGTCCCTGGGTCTCAGGAGTAGGGCGTTCTCAGGAGTGCTGCTCCTCCTTCAGCCTTTGAAGACCTCAGTGATCTCTCAGGATGGTTTCCTGCCTTTCCCACAGGAATAAAGGCTTTTATCTCTTTTTGCTCTTCTCATAGGTTAAGAGTTGTGTTCCACAGGTGACAAGGATCTTGGTGGGGCTTCATGCCTTTTCTGTGACTACTCCCCTCCTCCAGGCCTGCACCCTCAAGGATGGTCTTCTTCCATCCCTGCACCCCACCCTTCCCACCCTATCTTTCTAATGAATGCCCAGTGGAGGTCTGTGGAGAAGACCATTCAGTTCAATTAGTCAGTTCGGTCACTCAGTCTTGTCTCACTCTTTGCGACCTCATCGATTGCAGCACACCAGGCTTCCCTGTTCATCACCAACTCCTGGAGCTTGTTCAGACTCATGTCCATCAAGTCGGTGATGCCATCCAACCATCTCATCCTCTGTCATCCTGTTCTCTTACCTTCAGTCTTTCTTAGCATCAGGGTCTTTTCCAGTGAGTCAGTTCTTTGCATCAGGTGGCCAAAGTATTGGAGTTTCAGTTTCAGCATCAGTCCTTCCAATGAATATTCAGGACTGATTTCCTTTAGGATGGACTGGTTTGATCTCCTTGCAGTTCAAGGGACTCTCAAGAGTCTTCTCCAACACCACAGTTCAGAAGCGTCAGTTCTCCGGCACTCAGCCTTCTTTATAGTCCAACTCTCACATTCATACATGACCACTGGAAAAACCATAGCTTTGACCAGACAGACCTTTGTTGGTAAAGTAATATCTCTGCTTTTGAATATGCTGTCTAGGTTGGTCATAGCTTTTCTTCCAAAGAGCAAGTGTCTTTCAATTTCATGGCTGCAGTCACCATCTGCAGTGATTCTGGAGCCCAAGAAAATAAAATCTGTCACTGTTTCCACTGTTTCCCCATCTGTTTGCCATGAAGTGATGGGACTAGATGCCATGATCTTAGTTTTCTGAAAGTTGAGCTTTAAGCCAGCTTTTTCAGTCTCCTCTTTCACTTTCAACAAGAGGCTCTTTTGTTCCTGTTCACTTTTTGTCATCTGCATATCTGAGGTTATTGCTCTTTCTCCCAGCAGTCTTGATTCCAGCTTGTGCTTCATGCAGCCTGGCGTTTTGCGTGATGTGCTCTGCATGTAAGTGAAGTAAACGGGGTGACAGTGTACAGCCTGGAGGTGCTCCTCCCCCGTTTTGGAAGGCCCTCTGAGCTGTGCAGGCTCCCCTCGTCCCGGGCTTTCCCCTCCACTGGCCTCCGCCTTGTGGCTGCAACATGAAACCTGATGGCACTCGGTGTCCGGCTTTCTCAGACTTGGCCGGAGGTGACCAGTGCTCACTTTTTCCTTGGAAGAGTCTGCCTTTACTTACATTCCAGGCTAGTTGTTAGCCCTGTGATCTCAACACTCTGATTTAAGATAAGTTAACTGTCAGTCGTGAAAGTTGGACTATAAAGAAAGCTGAGTGCCAAGGAATTGATGCTTTTGAACTGTGGTGTTGGAGAAGACTCTTGAGAGTCCCTTGGACTGCAAGGACATCCAACCAGTCCATCCTAAAGGAGATCAGTCCTGAGTGTTCATTGGAAGGACTGATGCTGAAGCTGAAACTCCAATACTTTGGCCATCTGATGCAAAGAACTTATTCATTATGCTGGGAAAGATTGAAGGCAGGAGGAGAAGGGGATGGCAGAGGATGAGAAGGTTGGATGGCGTCACCGGCTCGAAGGAGATGAGTTTGAGCAAGCTTTGGGAGTTGGTGATGGACAGGGATGCCTGGCGTGCTGCAGTCCATGGGGTCGCAAAGAGTCGGACATGACTGAGTGACTGAACTGAACTGTCAGTCATGTCCGACTCTTTGCGACCCCATGAATTTAGCCCACCAGGCTCTTCTGTCCGTGGAATTGTGCAGGTAAGAATACTGGAGTGGGTTGCTATTCCCTTATCCAGGGATGAGTTAAGATCCTTTTAGATTGTTTGTCTTTTTCTTGTTAGGATGGGATTATCTTGGGCGGGAGCTCATTATCCATGTCTGCTTCTTGATGATGATGAAAAAGTGAGACCAGAGTAGTCAATGCAGAGAACAGTCAAGAAGTTACCCCTGATGGCTTGACTTTTTGTCCAGGAAGGCCCTGCAGGCCCTACTCTTACTTTGTTTTATAATGAAGATACATGGGTTGCTTGCCTGTGTATTTGAGTGGCTGACAGCAACCACAGATATTATGCAGTTCCTACTGTGTGTAGTGCTGAGCTCCTGGTAGCATATGACAGGCAGGCAGCGACAGAAACTGAGGCAAGCAGGTTAGCTTACTGTGAGAGCCTGGGATCCTGCGCCAGGGTCGGGACACCTGCAGATCCCAAGTGAGATTTCCACAAAGTTAGATTGATTGATATATTTGAGGATGAGATGGTTAAATAGCACCATTGATTCCATGGACATGAGTTTGTGTACACTCTGGGAAATAGTGGAGTACAGGGAAGTCTGGCTTGCTGCAGTCCATGGGGTCCCAAAGAGTTGGACACGACTTAGCCACTGAACAACAGCATAATTCTGAGTTTCATCTTTTTTTTTCTTGTAATGTTAAGATGTTTTTATTTGGTAAGAGTAAAAGTTGTTGACTTGGTGCAGCTTCCTACATATGTATGTGTAGCATGTTGAAAAGCAGAGACATTACTTTGCCAACAAAGGTCCGTCTAGTCAAGGCTATGGTTTTTCCAGTGGTCATGTATGGATGTGAGAGTTGGACTGTGAAGAAAGCTGAGCGCCGAAGAATTGCTGCTTTTGAACAAAGACTCTTGAGAGTCCCTTGGACTGCAAGGAGATCCAACCAGTGCATTCTGAAGGAGATCAGCCCTGGGTGTTCTTTGGAGGGAATGATGCTAAAGCTGAAGCTCCAGTACTTTGGCCACCTCACGGGAAGAGTTGACTCATTGGAAAAGACTCTGATGCTGGGAGGGATTGGGGACAGGAGGAAAAGGGGACGACAGAGGATGAGATGGCTGGGTGGCATCACTGACTCGATGGACGTGAGTTTGAGTGAACTCTGGGAGTTGGTGATGGACAGGGAGGCTTGGCGTGCTGCGATTCGTAGGGTTGCAAAGAGTCGGACACGACTGAGCGACTGAACTGAACTGAATGCTGTTAGAATTTTCCTTGTGATAGACCTAGCTGAGGACCGCCAGGCAGGGCCCCTAGAACCCTTTGATGTTGAACAGACAGCCCCGTAAGCACTGCTCTTGATGTCCGGTCACTGTCATTACCCACAGCCTGTCACGTGCGCCTCTCCCTGCTCTTGCCCATCCTCTTCTTATCTCTGCTTTGTCACTTACTTGCCAAGCTCCTGGGGAATGCCACATCTGCAAAGTGCTCGAGTGCCGGTGAGCA
Organism: Cephalophus harveyi; assembly: GCA_006410635.1. Taxonomy (NCBI): domain Eukaryota; kingdom Metazoa; phylum Chordata; class Mammalia; order Artiodactyla; family Bovidae; genus Cephalophus; species Cephalophus harveyi. Next base: position 86,308 of record SJYT01022063.1, on the reverse strand, counting down.
GCTATGTGGGGCAGAACTGCTGGCCCTTTGCCTTGTGGGGAGGTGTCGCTCCACAGGAATGTCGTCATGGTGGCTCTTTGAGGTGTCATCGAGTGTGTGTGGAGGGCCTGCCGGCTCTGTGTTCAGCTCTGCCATGCAAGCATTCCAGGGCAGATGGGGCTGGGGAATGACGCAAAAAATATTAGAGCCGGGAGCTGGGAGCCTCCATGAGGATGGAAGAGAGGCACTGGGCGTGTGGAAGCAAATCCACAGGTGATGTCCCCTGTCAGAGGCTGCTTCCTGTCAGGAACTGCCTATACTTTGAGTTCAGATCCCAGCTGTAATTTCCTGTATTAGGATAAGTTATTTAATCTCCGTGATTCTGCTTCCCCATCTGAAAGTTAAGGCCAGTGATGCCTGCTGTGAAGGGTCATTGTAGGGAGTAAGTTAAGTGGCCTCTACAATGCTGGCTCATGGGCCACAAGGAAACCCCAGCAGTGTCCTGTATGTGCCGGGCTGGCAGTGTGTTAAGTGCTGTAATGTCTGTAGTCCTGGTGAAACCAGAAGCAAGAGCAAACGGTGTGGCTGGAGGGGTAGCCCAGGGCAGGCAGAACCCTGGACTTGTGAGCAAGGCTGGAGGCTGGGTCCCTTCTGGCGGTTACTTCCTGTCTGAGCTCAGGTTCCTGCAGCCTCTCTTCCCGAGGCTGCTGCCCTGTTTGGGGCACGTGGCTGCTGTCCTCAGTCTTCCTTTGGAGTGGCTTGGCTTGGGCTCAGAAGGAGGGTTCCTGTTGCTGAAGTCAGTGGCACTCATCCCCACCCCTGCCTCCAGAGGCTTGGCTTGGCACTGTCCGTTTCTGAGCCATTTTGCAGAAACACTCAGAATTTCCATCCCGTCCTTCCCAGGCAGCAGGTAGCGCCCAACTGGTCATTCCTTGAGGATGCTGGTTGTCAGGACAGAGGGCTGCCAGGTTCCCATCCCCCCTCTGGTGGCCTTTCCTGAGGGAGCCAGGGGGGCTCAGTGACAGGAGGAAGAGCGTGCGTGTCTGGAAGGGGGTTCTTTGGAAGCAGTGGGCATAGGCTCCTCCCTGTGGGTGATTCGTAGATAAGCGTTCCTCACAGTCCAGCCCTTGGAAGTGCAGGCCCAGTTGTCACCCCATTTTACAGATGAGGAAGTGGAGGCCCTAAGAGGGACTGAAACTCTTGCCTCGGGCCGCCTAGCCTGTCAGGTGTCGAGCTCCGATGCTGGCCAGGGGCCGTCTGAGTCCCTGCTCTTCCCTGCTGCACCCTGCTCTGTTTCCCAACAGAACTGCCTGGGTCTGGGGGCCGCTGTGGTGAAGGCCAGTCAAGGCTTCTGAAGCATTTCCCTTTGGGATGGATGGGGTTTGAGAGCTGAAGTGTAACAGCTTGTAGAGGACTGGGAGACCCCCAGGCCCCATGGGCCAAGGTCTTAATAGTGGCCACAGCAGGCGTGTGGATGTGGCGCTGCCCCTGTTTTCTGTTAGGCTCCTCAGGTTTGTGTCGCACATTCAAGTTCTCTTTAAGCACTGGGGCACGCATTTTTCCAAGTCCAAATTGATGTGCACTTGAGTGTTCGTTAGCTATGAGATTAGAACACTTTCCTAATAAAGGGAAATATGCAGGTAGGGACCATGTGCTGAGCTGCCCTTCTTTGCTGGTTGGTACTTGTCTTCTGGGCGGATTTTTTTCAAGGATGCTGAGGCCTGTCCAGGGGAGCATGCCCAGGGCATAGCCACTGGATTTGTCTCAGAGACGGGCCAACTCAGATGAGATGCCAGCTGGCTGCTGATCCTAGGTGAGCCGCAGTCACAGCTGGTATTCTGCAGTGGCCATGGCTGTGAAGGATGGGGTAGTGCTGGCTGGAGTGCCCTGGGCTCTGTTGTGTTTGGGGAGTTGACAGGCTTTGAGCCCAGTGATGTGTCCTGGGTTTAGAGGGGAGAGGAGTGATGAGTGCAGGCAGGAGACAGGGAGAGACACGGACACGTGGGCAGGTGGCGGGCGGTCTGGCTTTGATTCTTCTCGCTCTTGTGTCCTGTCTCTGGAGATGCAGTGGCTGGAGGAGCAGGATAGGGGTAGGGCAGGTCCAGGTGTGTAGGAGCACAGAGGAGCTTCTGGTTGGGCGTGAGGGGCTGCAGGGTAAGTGGAGGATCAGGATGCTTGGAGCAAGGGAAAGGAAGGGTGGATGAGGGGACCCTGGGAGCTGGGTACAGAGGGCAGAGGTGGGAGCAGCGCTGGGGAGGGAGGCAGGCTAGAGCAGGGTCCCCTGTCAAGGGGCTTGAATTTTCTCTCAGAGCCTGTGGAGAGCCCTGGAGGACTGGCAAAAGTCAAAGAACGACATGTAACATTTTGAACGTCAGTCAGATTGTGGTTGAAAGCACGGAGTCCCAAGGGTGGCTGCATTTATGGGTTACTGGGGTTTGGAGCTGGCCTCAAAACTGACACTGAGGAGTGTCAGCCTCGCTGAGCATGTCATTCCCACAGAGAACAAGTCCATAGGGGAACTGTATCTTCCTTAGGCATCTGCCACTATGTCTTTGGGAACCAGGTGGTTCCCGGCATCCTGCTCTGCTGCACACGTGCACGATGCTTCTGGGGTCTGGAAAAGCCTTTGTGTGTAGGGCAGTGCCTGACTTTGGGGAGACACGCATTGGACTAGATTAGTCCATTTAGGAAATCACTTGTCCAGTGGTGGTGGTGGCAGGGGAGGATGGCTTCTGCATTTGGGGACTGAGGATCTTAGACAGGAGCACCAAGTCCTTCAGGTTCCTGGAGTCTTCTCTGAAGCAGCATGGGGTACCTGTCCTGTGGATGCTGACTCCGCCAGCCATTGGACCAGCACTCTCACATAGAATCTGTCTCCCCAGGGGATCTGTGCCAGGGCAGGGTCAGACCCTTCCCTTAGTTCTGGGCGTGGGGAGTGGGCTTTGGGCTAAGTAGGAGGAAGGGTGACTTCAGGGTCCAGCCTAGACTTCAGGGGCCCTGGACTCTGAGAGGCCTCACACTGAAGGTTACAGGTCTTGTAAAGAGCTGGCAGCCCATGGCCTCTCTTGAGGACCTCAAAGAGCCCAACCTGACATCCCTCTCAGGGCCCTGCAGCCTGGACTGCCAATTACTTTGATTCTGCTCCTTGCTCTCAGTCTCTACCTGGAAAGGAGGGCCCAGAGGTGGAGTCCTGCCCTTGCCCACCAACATTTGGAACTCGTCTTCTCAAGTTTGCTGGTTTTCCCCTTGATCCTTTGAGGGGCTCTTCTTTTCCTCAGTGTTTCCTCAAGACTAAAGAGCTCTCTTTCCTTTCATCATCTTCAGCCAGAAGTGGACCCCCTCGTCCCGCCAGGCAGGGGCAGAAGTCAGGAGTCGATGCACAGCCAATCCCAGGAGCCCGTGAGCATGCCCCAGTCGCTGACTAGCACGTTGGAGCACATCGTGGGCCAGTTGGACGTCCTCACCCAGGTAGGCTGTGACATGGACTCCCCCCATCATCTGCACTCAGCCTGGCATTCAGGCCATTTGAAGTTGGCCTGCCAGTCCTGGGTTTTTAAAAAACATAATTATAGTGTACTTACTCTTCAGCCCAAATGAATGAAATGGCAGTGCCTGCCGTGGGATCCTGTCTCTCAGAGCCATTCAATCCCTGACCAAGCCATTGGACCCCAAAATCACCAGCACTGAATCCTGCCAGGGAGTGTCCACCCAGTGTTGGCTTGGGCCACAGCAGAGCTTTGAAAGAAACACTGTTCCTTCATTTGACTGTTCACTGGGTGGGCACTCCTGGGACATGCGAGAACTGTGCACAGAGAGTCACGGCACTGAGAGCCAGCCAGGCTCTGGGTTTGAGCTGGCACTGCTCCTTGTCCTCTGAGCAACCTTGGAGATAGCCCTGTGGCTCCCCAGGCCCCAGTGTGCTTATCTGTCACGAGCTTGCCGTGTTCGTTTGTTTGCTGCCGCAGGTCTTAGTTGCAGCGTGCAAGATCTTTAGTTGTGGCAGTGGAATCTAATTCCTGGCCAGGAATAGAACCCAGGGCCCCTGCATTGGCAAGTGCGGAGTATTAGCCACTGGACCACCAGGGAAGTCCCGAGCCTGCCATATTTGTGGTCAGAATTAAAGGCGATGAGTCTGCAAGCAGTGTTTGGCCTGTGCCTACCCCTGGGTAGCTGCTCAATAAATGTTAGCTGCGGCACTGACCACCCTCATCCATGAGATCCATGTGGCCCCACCACCACCAGGCGCATAAATGTACCTGGCTTCTCATGGACAGCGGTCTGTGCAGTGCAGAGATTTCAGTGAAGCAGAATGCCCTGACAAGAGGTGGCAGCCAGCACCGTGGGCATACCCAGAGGGTCTCTCGTCCTGGGGTAGAAGGGCAGTTCTGCACAGGGAGCGGCAGCATGCCTGCAGGTCTGGGCCGGGGGTGGGGGTGGGGACCACGAGCACATCCAAGCAGTGAGCAGAGGCCAGCACAGCCAACACGAGGCATGTAGATGGTGTGGCGACTGGGCGACCACAGGATTTAAAGGTCCTCAGGCTCCTGCCTGTCTTGGCTTTGGGTGTAGACCCCTCTCCTGTGCCAGCTCACAGGTAGAGGGAGGGCGCAGGAAGGAGGCAGAGCACCCTTGAATCTCTGATGGAGATGGGGGTGAAGTGGCATGAGGGCTCTTCTGTACTGCTGGCTCCAGGCTAAGTTGTAAAAGCTCTTCCACATGACGTCATGTGGTCCATGTGTCACAGGATTCCAGCTAGTACTGCACGCCTTGGACCCACTGCCGGATGGACATTTGAGGGGTAAGGTCAGGCGTCAGTGACTAGAGGGGATGGTGAGACTGTGTGCACATCACACCGACATCCCTGAGCGCCCTGAGCCTTGGAAGAGAAGGCCTGTGCTGAGAGGGGGAGAAGCAAAGACTTAGAAAACACCCCCCACCGCAGAGCCGTCAGAAAGCGCCCAGCCTGCCTTGTGTTCTTCACAGCCTCGTCAAGTGAGAGATCAGGGGAGGTGGAATGAATTAGAACTTTATAGGATAAAATTGGAAATCAAGTCTGAGAGGGTGGTTAAAAATAGCCTCATTGCATCCAGAGGAGCATAACACTAAAAACATTTCCTGTCACTGTGTTTTAAAGGCGTACACGGAAGGTTCTGTTATGTGTTAGCAGTCAGGAGTCTGATAGTAACTTCGTAAGAAACTGGCATCCCAGGGAAGAAGTGAGCCTCTCTGCCTTGGCCTGTGGCCAGGCTCACACCTTTCAGCCCCTTTGCAAGTCCAGACGGCGCTGCGCCTGACCAAAGGCCCAGCCCGTCAGCCAGTCACCCGCTGGACTGGGCGGTGTGCGTTCCTGGAAGCTAGAGTGTGGCTTGGGTTCCAAGGTGAAGTCCCTGTCGAGGTCTTAGAGTGCAACCCGTTTTCGAAATGGTGTGTGTTGGGGGAGTGTCTGCACTAAATCTCGTGCCACCTTGGGCTTGGTCGTTGGTTGTTTTCCATGCCCACGTCCTCTCCTAGAGTTGAGGCTCTCACTGAGGTGTTCAGCCCCAGCCAGAGCTGCCCCATTCAGTTTGGAGGGTCCCTGGCCCTTCCTTTTAGGACCAGCATGGCCGCGGACTGTCCTTTCTGGAGGCTCCCTTCAGGTGTAGAGCTGGATGACCACCGCCGTCCTTGTTCCTGTGTGGATATTTCAGCCGGGCTCTGCGCCTCCTGGGGGTACTAGCCTCAGAGGCTGCCCCCTTGGCAGTGCTTCTGACCACCTGACGCACGCCCGTACTCTGGAGGAGCCGAGGATATCTCGGCCTCCCCAACACTGACTCCTACCTGGTTCAAAGTCCCCTCTCCCTTACATCACTGTCCCTCCCCTCCCCCACAAGAAAGTCTACTCCTGAGCAGCCCCTGAGAGGGACACGGGCTTCTGTCCTGCTGAACATCTTCAGGGAGGAAGCCTGGGGCTGCAGTGGGCAGTGGCCGGGATGTTTAGTGGAGTCATAGAGTCCCGGGTGACAGCCGGCACCCCGCTGTGAGGTTCATGGTCCTCAGCCTGCCTTCCTGCGGGTGCGACCCGCTGAGTTTATCTGCAGGCCAGACCTCACCTTCCTGAAGCTCTTGCTTAGTGGTCTGTGGTCACAGCCCAGCAGCCCAGCCTCTGAGGTCGCTAGCCAGAAAGCACACCCCCTTGCCCTGGCCCTTCTTTGTGTTGGAGAGAACCCCCGCTTTTACCCCTGTAGAGTTGCTGTTTGGGGTTTCACTGCCACTGAGCTCCTCAGGACCTTGATCCCACCTGGCCACCTTACACGTCCCTGTTACCTGTGGGGAGCCGTGGTCTACCCTTGGGTGTCAAGGCTGCTCTGCTCAGTTCAGTGAGCCACTGCCCATTAGCCTGGGCGTACCTGCTCTCCTGGACTTGGGGGCCAGCTCCATCGCTCATTACCTTGGTAACTTTGGGCAGAGACGGGGCTTCCCAGAGCCTCAGCCTTCTCACATGTGAAGTGGGGACAGCCCAGCCTGCTCGGGTCCTCTGAGTGCGGTGGGGAAGCTCCAGGTTACCTGGGTTCTAGACTGGTGCCGACTGTGAAGCAGGACTTGAGGGAGATGTTCTTGGGATCCGAGTGGGAGCGCACCAGTGTGGTCAGGTGACACAGGAGTAGACATGCCACAGGCCTCCGTAACTGTTGGAGTTCCAGGAATGCTTTTGAGCTGCCAGGAGGCTCTAGTGGTCTGACTAGGCATTAGGATGGGGGAGAGATAAAGAGGAGGTCTTTCCCCAGGTCCAGGAGGTGGCAGGAGGGACCAGGGTGCCTATTGAAAATCGGGTGGCTTGGGGTGGGGGGTTGGCACTAGGTGGGAGCGTTGAACCCAGATCCAGGCAGCTGGGCCAAGACTGAAGCTCTGCAAAGATGTACGTACATCTTTTGACAGCCATCCTTTGAACTGAATCATTGTAATGGTTGTTGCGGAAAATGTATTCCCTAACAATGAGATTTAGGTTTTTCTTTGGGAGACTTCTTGTTTTTCGAAACCCCTCATGGGAATTCTCAAGAGCAGCTCGGGCTGAGGTCATGGATGTGGCTGCTGTGTACCATGTATGTGCCCTGCCCCTCCTCCCGGGAGCCTATCCTGCCCCCCCCACCCCCCATTCTGTCCTGCGGCCACCCTGTCACCATCCTGCTGAGCCTGCCCCAGTTCTCTCTCCCTGAGATGGGTGGCCTGGCTGCAGAGGCCTGCATGGGGCCAGAGCAAAGCTCCAGCCAGGAGTCAGAAGCCCCAGATGCTCTGGCACAGCCTGGCCTCTTGCTGTCTGTGTGTACCTGGGGAAGCCGTGGTTTCCTCCTCCATGGAGGGGAGACATTAGACCCTGCCCATCTGTCTGTCCTGGAGGTGGGGAGCAGGGGTTAGCATCTCAGGTGGGGCCTGACACTATTACGGCCTTCTTTCTGTGAGTCTCAGCTCCCTGCTGCCCCTGGCCGGGCCCCTCCCCTTGTGGCTACTCTGAGAGGAAGGGCTCCAGGTGGACCCCTGCCAGGCCTGCCTGCTTGTCAGTGAGTGTCTAGACAGAGGCCCTGACCTTTCCCTTTGTGTTCTTGTGGGGGTGCTGCCAAATGATTTCAGGGTCCCTTTCCCAGGTGCTGGGAAACTAACCAGTGAGCAGGGAGAAGCTGTTCTCACAGTCAGCGTCCTCACCTCCCACCCTGGCACCCTTTGCTTCCTTCTGAGTGACAGAGGGTGGGTGGTGTCTGGAGGCTGTGGAGGCCCTGCCCCTTCCTCAGGGCCGAGGGCTGAGGTGCGGCCATGTGGACAGTACCTGGGAGCAGGGAGGCTGCAGTGAGGGGCCTGGGCCCGGCAGGCGGCCAGCGGTTTCGCCTCAGAAACCCACAGCAGAGTTATTTTTGACTCCGGTTTCATGTCTTGCTGCTTTTTAAAAATATCAAGCCATGAAATCCCTGTCCCAACTGTGTTTTTTCATGGCAGCCGTGCTCAAGACTGTGATGTCAGACATTCAGGTTCCTGTGAGTCACGGGGCCCGCTGGGCTCCAGGACTGGAACCCAAGCCGTGGGAAGCAGGCAGGGGCAGGCCACCCAGCCCTGCTGGTTAGAAGGTCCAGGTTGTTGTGACTCTGATGACCTAACTCAACAAGGATAAGGACTTGGGCCTGTTTGCTTTAGGGAATTGGATACAGTGGCACATTGCTTTGAGCCCCCCGCCCTCCATGGTCCCTGTAGTTTCCTTTCTGATGCGGTGCTCAGGTGAGGTGTCTGGTTCTACCCTGGTGGGAGGTGTGGGACTCCTGGGCCCGCCTGCCATGGACTGAGCTACCTGACCACTCTGAGGGGCTCTCTTTCCTGGACAGACCAGCCGTTGTTTGTGGAAACAGACTCCAGATTTTAGAGCAGTTTCTCCATTTTCTCCGGGGGGGTGTCCTCCCAGAGGTGTCTAGATGGAATTTGTTGGGAAGGTGTACAGTGAAAGTGCCAGCGACCCCTGTCTGTGGGGTGTGTGCACATTCCCCCGACCCCGTCCCCCACAGCACACGCACACACAGGGCCACGGGGATGGCTGTTGCTGGTCTCGGCCAGAGCGGGCCCTCCCTCAGCTGCATGCCTCCACCTTGCCTCTCCTGTGTACAATCCCGAGTGGGCTTGCCAGCCTCTTTATGGATATTTAAGGGCTGCCCTTGGGCCACAGTTGAGTTCAGGACAGCCGGGGCTCCTGCCTCTTGGGGTTGGGAGACAAGAGACTTGTTTTTCCTGTTAAGAGGCTACTTCCTGGGGACAAGGGACTGAAGACACTCTGGTCTGTTGGACACTTTGGGTCCCCCTCCAGTCGGTTGCAGAGCAGCTGGCCCTGGCCCTCCCCCAGCCCTGTTGCTCGTTCTGGCAGTTTGTCCACAGGCTTCTCTGGCTTTGCAAATGCAGAGGCCTGGGGAGTACCAAGTCAGGGCCTGCGCTGCTGGCAGCACTCAGAGACGGGCCGTGAGGGGGCTGGGTGGCAGCTCTATGTTCTGTCCCGTCTGTGGTTGTGGCAGAAGCACCCCCTCCCCAAAGAAGCTGCAGATGGAATGCTCCCGCCCACCACATGGGCTCGGGAAGGCTGCGGTTACCTCTGGGCCTGGGAGTGTTCACGGTCGTATGAGATTTCTCCTGGGAGGCCCCAAGCGGGATTGGAGCTGCGGTGCGGGGGGGCGGGCAACAGCTGGAGCACTAGTCTTGAGCAGGGACCTCTCATTCTGCCTGGCTCTGGATAGTTCTCAGAGGACGGAGGAAGGGGACCCAGGCGATTTGCTCTGGGGACCCAAGGGCCCTCCCGAGAAGGGTCAAGCACAGGTCATGAGAAAGGACCCATGAGTCTTCTGGTTGTGAAAGGCAGCCCCAAATGGGCCTATGCAGCTCTGAGATTAACCAAGCCCTCGCTGACCGTTTGGCCCCTTGGTGCCCTCCTGAATGAAGCACCACGAGAGCTGGGAGGGGCTGCTGTCAGGCCTGCCATTGTCTCTGCCTCTCAGCAGAGGGCCCTGTGGGCCTGGACTGTTGGTACAGACCCTCATTCTCCCCATGGCAGCCATGGCTGGGTGGAGGAGAAAAAGCAGAAAGGAGCTTTCAACTGAGCAGAGCATGGCATTTGGGGGAAATGGTTCTGTAACCCCTATTCTGAACAGTACCTAGCTGGTGGCTTTAGAAAACTGCCCAAGATGAGAGGCTGGGTCTCCCAGCATGGGCAGTGGGCACTCAGCAGATCAGGGGGAGCCTGTGAGTCCTGCATCCCTGTGGCGGGCCTGTTGGATGAGGGCCACAGCCTGACTTGCCAGGCTGTACTGAGGTTTTCAGACTTCTAGCAAGCTATTGAGCAATCTCTCTGACTTGTGACAGTTGTGTTTTATTGGGTCTTGGCTAATTGACTGTTGTATATGGACTGCTCAAAATCTGAGTATCTGAAGAAACGGGAAGTTACTGAAGGTGGCCACGGTTCACGCCCTGTTTGGACTCTCCCTGGAGCCAGGGCGCAGCAGAGCCTGTGCCTGTGCAATGACTGGCATCCTGCCCCTGGGGGTCGTGTCCCTCCCCGACCCTCGGCTTCCCAGGTGGCCTCTTCATAGCTGGCAGAGGCCAGGGTTGGCGGAGAGTGTATGGCTCAGGGCTTCCTCCTGGTGGGGGTTGCACCTCATGGTCATAGGAGCATCCAGTTTTATGGATGGTGGTGAGTGGACCTGCTTTTTACAGCCTCTTCTTTGGGGGTAAGCAGTAATATGGAAAAGCCTGTGTTTATTTAAAAGGAATTGTTATAAGGTCACAAGGAAGGTAAATTAGCCAAGATTCTCTAATCCCATAGCTAATCCACCAATAGAAAATAGTGTTCCATGTACTTCCTGAAGAGAACTAGTCCTCATTAGAGGTGGGGGTGGGGGGTGCAGAAACGCCAGAGAAATCCTATATCCCTGAGATAATGTGAAGCAGAAATGTGGACTAGAGGGCTCAAGGGACAAAAGCTCATTTTGTGATGTTGGCAGCAGGCTGCGGGATGATGAGGAGTGGCTAAAAAGACAGTGCTGAGCCCAGGCAGCTTGGGGGGAATGTCTTTAGAAGCTTGTTTTTCTGTGCATCAGCTGTGTGTGATCTGGACGAATTAACCTATCAGACAGACATCAGCATGAGCGGGAATCTCCATTCCTTCCCCTTTAAAGTTCAGGGCTTGAAGCTTTCAGTCCCAGCAGGTCGTGCATGGGGGGCGGGGAAGGGGAGGAACTGGGCTGCTTCCTGGATTTCTGTCCTGCTTTGCACACCCTCACTTCCTGCTGAGGTCAGGAGGCTTCCTCCCTCCGCAGGCCAGCTGGCAACAACCCCTCGGGCTCCAGCCTGTCTGCCCTCCTCTCCCTCCTCCACCGCTCAAGCCTCCCCAGATCCAAACCAAGCTGGGGGAATGTCCCTCAGCAGCCAGGCAGGGTCATCCTCAGGTGCCCCGGGACCTGGACCCGTCTTCTCTGCGTCCTCACAGCACTCAGGGTCTGGCGTGTGTCCATCCAGCAGTCAGTGTGCACCTATGACATGCCCGGGGCTGTGCCTGGGAGCAGGAATAGACAGAAACTCGGGGCTTGTGAGGCTGGCACTCGGATGGCCATCAGCCGGCTGCTTGTGAGCGGGCGTTTACACTTCTGACTTGAAGGCCCCTGGCCCACAGACCTTCAGGCGCCAGTCTCAGGCTGGGGCTGAGACACAGACCTTTGGTGGTGGGAAGAGCCGGCAACAGACCAGCAACCCTTCCCGAGGGAGATGGGCTAACCCCTTCCGCCCCCACTCACCTCTGACATGTGGCGGCCGGCTGGCCAGGGTACCATTGAGTCAGAGCCCTGCGTGTGTACACACGCACGTGTACCACCCTGAGAGCCGGAACTGGAGCTGCCAGGAGACGAGGCTGAGCCAGGCAGGCGCTGGGCCCAGCAGCCCTGTGTTGTTTTGATAGCTCACAAGACCCCACAGCAGAGATTCCCCTTTTATTGCATCTGTTTTAGATCTTTAAAATCTGAGTGAAGTCAAAAGCATGCTACAGGGGAGATTAATTCCACATTTTTCCATCTTTGCAGTGAAACCCAAGGAAAGTTAGACGTTCTGTGCAGCACAGTCGAGTCGGGGGCGCTGAGCCAATGGCTGCCCCTGGATGTTGCCCACAGCCTGACATGAGTTCCCCAGTGGCATGGCTGGGTGACTGTGCCCTCTCCCTGAGACTGAGGGCACATGGGACCCTCCATTCCCCCCAGAAATCTGGTTCCTGTGTTAAGGGAAGGGGGCTGGGGTGCCCCAGCCCCTCTGGGGAGACTGCCTGGAGGAGCCAGAATCAACCACAAGCCTGGAAGTGATTAAAAGGAACTTTCCGTCACAGGAGAACTTTAAGAAGCAGCCAGACCACCACGTGCCCTGATGGCTCAGACCCTGACCACAGGCTGTCTTTGGGGCCTCAGCCAGGGCCCCTGTGAGCCGGGGGGCGCCATGTTCCCATGGTGAACTCCTGCCCAGAGCAAGTGCCATGTAAACCTTAGCTAAAGTGTTACAATGGCTCTACCAGATAAGGACTCTGAAGTCCAGGTCAGGTAACTTGCCAAGACCACTCAGCAAGGTAGTGGTAAAGTTCAGGTTTGAACGTAGGCAGTACAGCCCCGGTGCCTGTGCTCTCACTGCCCAGGACAAAGCGGGAGGCGGGTGTTTTCTAAGGTCCACACTTGTGTCAGCACCATGAGGTGCTGAGACAGGAGGAGGGCAGGGACTGGCGCTGGGGTGGGGACGAGGAGCACTTCTTAGGGGCGCAGGGCTGGAGTGGGGCTTTGAGCAGGCAGGGTGGGGCAGGAGAGCAGTGGTGATGGGCAACACAGGCCTTGAGTGCCAGGCCCAGGAGCCTGGCCTTTCATCCTGTGCTGTTGAACAGAAAAGGAATATAGCAGAAGGGGTGTGGAGGGCAGGGGCGTGGGGTGTTTCTGGGGAGCCTAGGCAGAGGGATGAGGGCTGAGGAGTGGTCATCCAGCCCTCCATCCATCCGAGGATGGTCCTCCATCCACGCAGGGGCCCACAGCACTGCCTGCCTGCTGGGGGTCCTGGGGCCGGGCGAGGAGGCTCTTTGGGCAGAGTCCTGACAGCGCTGCCGTGCACAGCCACACACGGCCGCAGAGGGGCACCCTGTGGCAGCCCTTCCCAAGGCCTCCCCGGCTGCTCAGCGCCCTGCGTGCTCCCCACTGCCCCTGCACTCCCCCGCCCTCTCCCCGGTGGCGCCTCTGCCCTGCATGTCTCCCTTCTCAGCCTGACCGCCTTCCCATGCTGTAGCAGATGCGTGCTCATGTGGCTCTCCTACCCGCAGCCCTCTCAGCTTTCTTCCCTTCCAGACTGTGAGACCCCCGTCTCCTGGTTTCCCATGAGACTGCCTTCCCAGGGCGGTTTGAGCTCCCCTCGCCATGGGGCAGTGCACTGGAGGGGACACGTGGCTGAATGTCAGCTCTCTTCCTCCGTCGTCTGTGTGGGCTCAGCCATGGTGTCCACCTCTGAGCCACCTGTCTCCCCTGCTCCAGGGAGACACAGGAGGGCCTTTCAACCATAGAATCCAATACCGCTCTCCACAGGGGGCCCCGAGCACCCTGGGGCTCTGCTCACAGCAGAGTGTGGATGGGGAAGCGCCGTGGCTGCGGGTCGAGGGCTGCGGGAAGAAGGGCTGTTCCCGAGCTGGATGGCAGTGGGGAGGATGGCGGGGAAGCCTGCAGTGAGTCACCTGCGCACGGGAAGCTTTGTAAGGAACTCGCCCGATAGCTGAGAAAAATGTAGAGAGAACAGCTGGTTGGTCATCCTCTTTCTTTCCCCTCCTTCAAGGTGGTGGTCACTGTCAGTCGTGGCAGCTTCGCCAGCAGCCCGCCCAGATAGGACTGGTGCTGCAGCCCCTCAGTGCCTGGAGCCCCCAGGAGCCAGCGTCTCGGTTACCACCGGGGATGGATGGGCCCCCGAGGGGCATGCGAGTGCCTGATGATGTCAGAAGGGCTCGTGGTGTCCTGAGTCCCCTCCGGGCTGTGCAGAACGTAGGGTTCTAGTAGTTTTCCTGCTGCATTTGCTCACGGGGAGTGTGCAAGAGGTCGTCAGTCAAGATGGTGGCAGTGGTGGCTCTGGACAGAGCGGCAGCTGCTGGAAGGGACCTGGCTTGGAGGGTGCAGCTAGGTCTGTGTTCTGAAGTGCCAGTTACTCAGTCCCGCTTCACTACCTGTTGTGAAACTAAGACAGCCGTGGTTAGTTCCCAAGCTGAGCCTCTTCTCCCAGGGTCCCCTCTGGATCCAGCACTTGGAAAATTGGCCACAGGAGCACCATTCTCCCTGGCTGGACCTGCTCAAATTTGAGTCTGGTGAGGCAGTGCTGGGGAGTGGAAGCTCCCCGACTCCTGTCCCTTTTCGGCTGAGGGCCCTGGGGTCCCTCCTCCACTTTCCTTGTGGCCACCGCTCTTTTCTCCCTGTTCGGTAACTCCAAACCAACCACTCTTGCCTCCTGGCAGTGCCACGAGACTGCTGTGTTCTCTGCCTTGGGACCTTGCCCCTGTGCACCGGGCGCTCGGCCTGTCCCGCGCTATCTCCTCGCAGAGGCTTTGGGGCCTCCTGTCAGGGTTGGCACTCTCCTTCCCACGGGGGCTGGCCTGGGCCGTAGCCCCAGAGCAGGTGAGCCAGGTAGGGGGCTGGACTCCATGTGGAGCTCAGTCCCTGTGGGCCAGGTCAACACATTTCTTCTTGCATTCTCCCTAAACACAAAGTAAAAAGAGAGATGGGAAAAGAGGCTTAAGAAGGAACCAGAAATGAGAGATGGGGGAAAGAGCTGAGGGAAGGTGCAGGACAAGCTCACCTGAGAGGAAACCAGGCCAGGGAGGAAAAGGAGGTTGGCAGGGCTAAGACTGGGCCATGAGGGTGTGGGGGCCTGGGAAGTGGGCAGTCGGTGGGACAGGCGGGGGGAGCGTGTGTGCCCGAAAGGACCGCACTGCTCCATGAGGCTGCGGGCAACTTGAACCTGTCCTGCTGTGTTCCACGGCTTCCCAAGGTGGGGATTATTCTCCCAGGGAGCAGTGATTCTCGCCTCCCCGGTGTGATGCCCTCAGAACTCTTCCCTGGACCGGAGCGGAGCCCCTGGGAGTACAGCTGCCCAGACCCTCGCAGGCAGAGGCCCCACATATCTGCTTTGACTTCTCCCAGCATCGCAGATGTCCGGGGCCCCGTGGCAGGAGTGAGGGTTGAGGCTCCCCTTGGCCACCTTGGAGGCCAGAGGAGATGCACACACTCAGGTTCTGTCCCTGCAGTTTGTGCCCTGAGGGGGCGCAGACGCCTGGTGACTGGATGCCAGCAGAGAAGAGGCATCTGAAGCAGGATGGTTTGGAACTGTGGCGCTGTCAGAATGTCCCCCGTGTTGCGTTCCCTCCCACCTGCAGGTGCCAGACGTAGCACCGAGGAATGGCATTTTGGTGCAACTCCTTAGGACGTCACTGTAATTCATAAGGGACTAAAAATAAAAGCCTGTCTCTTTAAAATTGGTTATTTTTGCACCACACTCAGAAGGCCCTACAGGGTGTTTCATAAAGCATCACAGTTCGCTGTTGAACTGTGAGCGAGAGAATCGACTCGCCCTGTCAGTGTTGCCCCCATAGGAGACAGGTAACAATGTCTTCTACGCCCTCAGAAGGAAAATCAGGATTAAAAAGATTCAGCCTTGCTGAGTCTCTCCCAGGGGGTTTTCCTCAGCGGTTCTGACCAGGTCATGACAGGAACTCCACCCATTGGCCCCTGCTGGCCTCTCCTGTGCTCTTGGGTTTGGTCCCCAATGCCTCCAGCATCCTGCTTCCTATGGTGTCCCTGGGTTGGGTGGTCCTTCAGTTGGCACCCGCTGAAGGGGCCAGGGTGCTTTCCAGGGGTTTTCAGCGCCATCACTGACGTGCTCCTGCGCCTCGGCCAGAGTCCCTGGCACTACACCGGCTTCTGCTCTCCGGTACCCAGGGGCTTGTGGGTTCAGTGCCCTCTTCCTCTCCTGTCTCCCCTGGCCCCCTCTACCCCCATTAATGAGGATCATCTCAGAAATGCAAAATAACCCTGCTGCTGGCCCAGGCTTATTCCACTGCCGCCCGTTCCTGCCTGGCCCTTTCGGAGGGGCCTCAGCCCGTGCCCGCTCTCACCCTGTGTTCTCGTCTCTCTCTCCCCATCTGACTCACCACCAGGCGGTGGTGGGTCATACCTCGTGGCTCTGAGTCTGTCCATGTTCGTCCTTAGCCCACCCACCACCACCTCCAGACCAACCCACCATCATACCTAATCACAGCCACTCCCAGACCATCGCCATGGAGCAGCCAGAGGGGCCTCACCCAGCCTCCAGCCCCCAGCCCCTTCCTGCTGCTCTGAGGCTGAAGCCGGGGCTGCCCGGTATGGCCTGCAGGGCCGACCCCCTCTCCTGCCTTTTGCCTTCCCTCCCACCTCAGGGCCTTCCTGCCCCTCTCTCCTGGTGAGCTCCCCCTCAGTCTTAGCCCACTCACTTCCAGGGCCACCTCCCCTGGTTCTGACCAGGCAGCACCCCGCAATCTCCCAGCACACACTGCAGTCCCGACAGCTGCTTAGCACTGGCCTCCAACTCTCTGCGCATCCGGTGGGGCCAACTGATCCTGTGTGCTGTGCGCCATTGTCTCCCTGAACCTGGCAGGGGCCAGCCCAGGGTGATGAGTGAGTAAAGAAAGTGTCTCCGGCAAGGGTTGGCAAACTTTTTCTTAACAGTCAATATTCTAGGCTCTGTGGCCATCGAGTTTGTCACAGCCACTCAGCCTGCCCTTAGGGCAGCCATTGACAAATGTAAGCCCATGGGCATGGCAGTAAAACCTTTTTTTATAAAAGCAGTTAGCAGACTGAGTGTGCCAGCCCTTGGTCTAGAGAAACAACAGAATTCATTCAACAGCAAACAGGAGTGTTTCTAAGGGAATGCTTTTCTTTAAGAGAAGGGCTGTGACTTCCTGGAAATTGTTGGTAATAGCAGGAGAAGGTGTTTCTGGAACAAGCCCCCAGGTGATTCTCTGACAAGTGTGACTTTGAAAGTGAAACTTCTGGTTCCCCTATGGCTGTGACCCTGGGAGGCAGACGGTGTTGGGCAAAGAGTGATACTGTCCAGGCATGGAGTCCGAATTCTGCTTCCTATTGCTTCGATTCAGGGAGGAAGGTGCTTCATTTAAAGTGGAGCCCAGTCTTGTGAGGGGTCGGGTGCCAGTGGTGACCTGGGCGAGTCCCACAGCTTAGTTGGGGTCTGACTGCTTGTCTTGGAGGGAGAGCACCCCAGTGAGAGATAGTATCTAAAATAAGGGTGTTAAGGTCGCTTGTCATTGCATACATATTAAAAGGTTTTTGTCGATATATCCCTATATTATTGCCTTTTCATCGGAGAAGGCAATGGCACCCCACTCCAGTATTCTTGCCTGGAAAATCCCTTGGACGGAGGAGCCTGGTGGGCTTCTGTCTATGGGGTCGCACAGAGTCAGACACGACTGAGCGACTTCCCTTTCACTTTTCACTTTCCCGCATTGGAGAAGGAAATGGCAACCCACTCCAGTGTTCTTGCCTGGAGAATCCCAGGGACGGGGGAGCCAGGTGGGCTGTCGACTATGTGGTTGCACAGAGTCGGACACAACTGAAGCGACTTAGCAGCAGCAGCATTGCCTTTTCATAGCTCAAAATTGTGACTTTGATGATAATTCCAAACCTAAATGTTTAGCTAGATAAGAGACTGCTTCGTGGCCATGGGAGGTGTTTGAGGCCTGGGAACCGCCTCAGAGAGTAGCCAGATGATATGAGGACACTGCTGGGTGACCGTCGGGGGCATCCCTTCCAGCTGCTTCCTCTCATTTAATCCAGAGCCACCAGACCAAGTGGCCTGGACAGAAGGTGGCTGCCACTGGGTGAAAAGAAAGATCCATGGCTGTGTCCTCAGGCAGCTTGAGCTTGGGCACAGGGCGGGGGACGATCAGGACTGCTGGGGCCCAGGGCCGGTGGTCCTCAGGCACTGCCACAGCGAGTCAGGGGAAGAGGAGTAGGCTGGGGCTGTCCTCACACATGGATGGGGACGAAGCAGGCGTGCGCATTCATGGCACGCTAGCCCTCACTCTGAAGCCAGGCCACCAGGGCTCACAGCCCAGGTTTGTCATTTGTATGCTGTATGACTTTCAGCAGGTTAATATCACTGTGCCTTGGTTTCCTCTTTGGAAAAATATGGGATGATAAATGCTCCCTCCCTGAGGGGTCATATTGGAGTGCTTGGAACATTGTGAGCACTCCATGTCAGCCGCCAAGAACAGCCCCTGGAGCTGTGTGTGTCAGGAATTAAGTTGGGGCTTCCCTGGTGGCTCAGTGGTAAAGAATCTGCCTGCCAATGCAGGGGAACACGTGTTCAATCCCCGGTCCAGGAAGATCCCCCATGCAGCCAAGCAGCTAACCCCATGTGCCTGCAAGCCATAGAGCCTATTTCTGCAACAGCAGAAGCCACTGCAATGAGAGTAGCCCACACAGCAACAAAGAGCAAGGTCAGCAAAGAGTCAGGATTGCCCCACCCCCACCCCCAGCCCCAGCCCCAGCCCAGTCCTGGGTCTTCCCTCAGGTCTGGGCTTCGGGGCCCTCGTGTCTGGATACTATGTGGTTGCACAGAGTCGGACACAACTGAAGCGACTTAGCAGCAGCAGCATTGCCTTTTCATAGCTCAAAATTGTGACTTTGATGATAATTCCAAACCTAAATGTTTAGCTAGATAAGAGACTGCTTCGTGGCCATGGGAGGTGTTTGAGGCCTGGGAACCGCCTCAGAGAGTAGCCAGATGATATGAGGACACTGCTGGGTGACCGTCGGGGGCATCCCTTCCAGCTGCTTCCTCTCATTTAATCCAGAGCCACCAGACCAAGTGGCCTGGACAGAAGGTGGCTGCCACTGGGTGAAAAGAAAGATCCATGGCTGTGTCCTCAGGCAGCTTGAGCTTGGGCACAGGGCGGGGGACGATCAGGACTGCTGGGGCCCAGGGCCGGTGGTCCTCAGGCACTGCCACAGCGAGTCAGGGGAAGAGGAGTAGGCTGGGGCTGTCCTCACACATGGATGGGGACGAAGCAGGCGTGCGCATTCATGGCACGCTAGCCCTCACTCTGAAGCCAGGCCACCAGGGCTCACAGCCCAGGTTTGTCATTTGTATGCTGTATGACTTTCAGCAGGTTAATATCACTGTGCCTTGGTTTCCTCTTTGGAAAAATATGGGATGATAAATGCTCCCTCCCTGAGGGGTCATATTGGAGTGCTTGGAACATTGTGAGCACTCCATGTCAGCCGCCAAGAACAGCCCCTGGAGCTGTGTGTGTCAGGAATTAAGTTGGGGCTTCCCTGGTGGCTCAGTGGTAAAGAATCTGCCTGCCAATGCAGGGGAACACGTGTTCAATCCCCGGTCCAGGAAGATCCCCCATGCAGCCAAGCAGCTAACCCCATGTGCCTGCAAGCCATAGAGCCTATTTCTGCAACAGCAGAAGCCACTGCAATGAGAGTAGCCCACACAGCAACAAAGAGCAAGGTCAGCAAAGAGTCAGGATTGCCCCACCCCCACCCCCAGCCCCAGCCCCAGCCCAGTCCTGGGTCTTCCCTCAGGTCTGGGCTTCGGGGCCCTCGTGTCTGGATGGCACAGGGCCAAGGAGAGTGTATGAAGCTGCCTGGTTTCTCCAAGGTCAACAGACAGGAGGGCCCTCTCTGTGGAAGAATTTGGACCCCAGAGTCCCGGCTGATGGCTGTCTTTTTTTTTTTTAATATTCATTTATTTGTATATTAATTTGGCTATTAGTTACTGCATGCAGGATCTTTTCGTTATGGCATGCTAACTCTTGGTTGCAACGTGTGGGATCTAATCCCTGACCAGGGATCAAATCCAGGCCCCGTGCACTGGGAGCACAGAGTCTTAGCCATTGAATCACCAATTCAATGATGGCTGTCTTTCCCAAACACTTTGCCCAGACCAGTCTGCACAGGACCCAGAACCCTTGACTCCTTGGCCCCTTCTCCAGTTTCCTTTGGCCCTCCTTAAAATTAAGTTGCTAATCCTATGACACCACGTCCAGCTGGACCATTTCCTTCTTTGGGACCTGCCACAACACCTGACTTTCACCCCCTTGGGGATTTTGTGAGAGGCTGGGACCAGGTCATTCACCCTTGAATAAAAGGAAAGCGAGGTGACTGGGCTGGGAGCATGGACTCAGAGGGACTGCAGAGGTGTTTGCCTTTCCGGTGCTTCTCTTCACCTTCCAGGGCAGGTTGGCCTTGTCTCCAGGCCTGGGGAGTATGGGCATCAGGTGGCAGGAGGAACAGTCCCAGGGCTGGACCAGGGCGTGAGGTGGGATAAGCTGCGAGCAGCCTGCTTGGCGTGGCCCCGGGCGCGCAGGACTGAGGGCAGGGCTCTGCCCTGGATGCCGAGGCAGCACGTGTTCACGGAGGCATGCTGAGCCCACAGGTAAAGGTCACAGTGCAAACCCGGCACAGGACATGGCCCAGAATCTTATCTGTCCCTGTGAGGGTTACTGCTGCCTCCTCACATGGACCCCAGCAGCCGCGGAGCACAGTGGAGGCCTGGCCGCTCCCTGCAGGTGGCCTGCCTGGCCTCCTTGTGTGTACTGCCAGCCCTGAGCGTGTCTGACCTGCTGCTTGGCTGCCCCCATCGGAGCCTTTCCACCACTGGGGAAGCCCTCTCTCTGGTGGAAGGAAGGTGCGTCAGCAAATCAGAAATCAGGGCTTCCGGGCTTCACGTTACCAGGAGGGTTAACCGTTTCCCATGAAAATGAGGTCCCATGCTCTAGTGGATAGGATTATTAAGACAGATTTGTGAAGCCGAGATTGTTCTAATGTACAGAATTCCAAAGCTGTGCTTCTCTCACCGGCCATTCCTCCAGCTCAGAAGGGGTTTGGTGGGATCCTACATGACTGGGAAGAGTCTGGTGGACTTGATCAGCGCCTGGTGGCTGCCAGCCAGCATCTTGGCAGATTAGGCTGGGCACACCAGGAGTGGAGGGGTGGAGACCAAACGGAGATGATCCAGCTCTTCCAGAAGCTTGCCTGGGGGAGGGAGAGAACCTGCAGAGTTGAGAGGGGTGGGCTTTTTTTTTTCAGCCCATTTGTCTATAACATGGTATGAAACACCCCCTCAGGCATTTATAGCTCCCAAAGGAAGGACCTCCCAACACCTTCCATTTAGGTGGCTTGAAGTGAAATAGATAATGCTTTTTTGTTCAAAGAAGTTTAACATCATCAAATATAATGACCATATTTCTACTGAGCTTGAGTAACCCCCGCCCCTCACCCGCCATGGAACACTCTACTTAGTTAGTCCCATGAAATGCGTGGCACCCCTGGTATTGACATTGGCCCTAAACCCACTGCCTCCACATTTGGAAATTCAGTCCCTATGGAAAAACATTTCTTTTAAGTGTGTGTGTGTTGGGGGGCAGTGCTGGCCAGAGGAGGACAAGCTGGCTGGCTCCCCACTGCGGCCTGGAGTCCAGGGCCATCGGAAAAAGTCTGGATGAGGAGCAATTCTGGAGCTTGGCTCAGTGTGGGTTTTGCAGCAGCCAGTGGAAACTTCCAGGAATGCTGCTCTGGGCCAGCCGGGGGCTATTTCCGCTGCCACTTTTACGAGCCGCAGACCCCCTCCATGGCTGGCCGGCCAGTAGAGGGGAATGTGATCGTCTCTTTCAGCCCAGCTCTGCCTCTCGGTGCCAGGTGCCAGTTCGTATTCCACAGGCAGCAGCCTTTCAGGCTCTGTCCTGTGCCCTGGGGCTCAGAGCCCCTGCAGCCCAACCAGCTGGTTTGGAAGGGGCCAGCCGCCAGGAGGAGCAGCCTCCACGAGGCTGATAGCCGAGTGGGATGCTGCGAGAATTTATAGCAGCCTTAGAGGGGAAACTCCCTCCCCAATGTTTCAGTGTTTTATTAAATATGTGAAAGGAAAGTTTCGTTTCTACTGGACCTAGGCCCAGAGCCTCCATGGAGCCTCAGGGAAGGTGGCAAAACCTCTTGGGAAAGCCCACAAATGGGTGAAATTAAGAGAAAGTCTTGTTTCTTAGTCTGAGCCCTTTCTAATGCCTGTAGGCTATAAGGCAAGGAACCAAGCCTGCTTCATTCCTTGTGGACTCGCCCAGGGCGTGCGTGGGCCTGGACACTCCTGCCTCTCTGCCAACGCTCTGTCCAAAGGCAGAGGAGGGGGCAGGTTTTGCAGCCTTGTCTGGGGGCCAGGTTGGCAGAGCAGCCATCATGCTGGGTGTGCAGGAGAGGCCAGAGAGTCAGTCTCTGCCCCTCAGAGGCCAACATGATGAGCATTGTCGCTGTGGGCACGTGGGCCAGGCTGACGTGTGCTGGGCACCACGCTGTCACCTCACAGTCTCCAGGACTGCTGTGAGCTTGGCATTATCGTTCCTGTTATAGCGGAGAAAATGGACTCAGAAACAGGGCATTAGGGCCTCAGCCCCAGACAGCACATTCTTGTAGTGGTCCCCAGTGGACTCGGACGGGCAGTGGCCCTCCTGGGCTCAGGGTTCTCACCTCCAAGCCTGGGAAGCCCGTCTAGCTGTAAAGATAAAAGGCCTGGGCAGGGCCCAGGTGGAGTCCCTTCCTTTGTGGGTGCAGTTTTCTCATCTTCGGGATGGAGATGGTTGGTGGTCTCTGAAAGGACAGAGCCTGAGGCTCAGATGAGCAAGTGCTGCTGCTCTGTAACTCAGTCTAAATGTCAGACCACGAGCCCTGCTGTCCCTCACGGTGCCCTTCCGCTGCCCACAAACAGCAGAGAACCACCTTCCCACCCCAGCAGGAGCAGACATGAAGACCCAGGGACAGAGCACCAAGCAGGAGCCTGGGTGGGAGAAGACGGCATTTGTTCCGGGGCAGCTGAGCAGGCCTGGCTGAGGGCAGCCCAGGGGCCCCTCCATCCTGAGCCTGACCGTTTATTTTGCAGACGGTCTCCATCTTGGAGCAGCGGCTGACACTGACAGAAGACAAGCTGAAGCAGTGTCTGGAGAACCAGCAGCTAATCATGCAGAGAGCAACACCGTGATCAGGGGAGCGAGAATCAAGAGCTCGGTCGATTCGGGGGGTGGCAGGTCGGGGATTGTCCTGGACACGTGGGTAAATAAATAAGATTCAGCCCTGGGAACCATATCCACCCCTGAGCCCAGGGGCTGTGCACCTATGCCCTCCACCCAACTGTCTGCACCCAGAGACTCCACCTGGTGCTGGGAGGCCCCCATAGGCCAGGCCCACGTATGCACAAATGATATGCCTAGTTTACTGTGAAGGAGCCGCTCCGCAGTAATGTTTGCTACCTTGGAGTCTTAAGGAGCCCTGAGTTGGAGCTCTCCTCTGGAGGCGAGAGCCCAAAGCCACCCTGCTTTTCACTCATCCCTTACTGACCTGCCATGTAACTGGCTTTGTCCTGCATCCCAGAGTAGAGGCGGACCACCTGTTGGTTGGATGAGCCAATAGTTTCCTTTAAATCTGACAAAAGGCGCAAAGTGGGCCCGTCTGACCAATTTATCCAGGAACAAGCCCTCTGGAGGGGATGGACGCTTTGCAGTGGCCTTGGTTTCTGTCCCACATGTTTCCTGTGGCCTGGGGGCTTCTTCCTCTGCATCCATGAGAGCAAAGGAACCTGAACATTAAAATGAACTTGATGGAGCTCGTAACTGAAATGGCTTGTTCTGAGTGAGACCTAATCAGTCCCTCTATCCCCAGGGTCCATTAAGGGAGAACAAAATGACATCTGGGGAGGGCCCCCGGCAGCATCACCTCCAGAGCCTGCACACCTTGCCTGCCGCTGTTTGGGGTCTTCAGGAGCAAGGACAGCCAGAGTCCCTCTGGCTGGCGCGGCCGGCTGCTTCAGCTGGGACCTGGAGGCTTCAGGCACCTGCTTGTCTCCTTGCTCATGAGGGTTCCATAGGCTGCTTCCCTGCATCCGTGCAGGAAAGCCAGGCAAGTGTTCCCCATATGTCTGGGTGTCGTCCATATCTCTGCATTCAGCCTCTTGGGGCCCAGCCAGCCAGGGAGGTATTTACCCTTTCAACATACCTGCCCTGCCCAGGGGCCTAGGGGAGCGGGTGGTAGTACAGTCCCAGGAACTGTCAGTACCAGGCGGCTAGTGAGGTTCCCAGCCTCTGCAGGTTCCAGGTGGAAGCAGAGGCTGAATGCCTCAGAGCGGAGGCTGACTGTGTTGAGTCCTGGTGAATGACGAGCCTGGGGGAGCTGCTCTGCCACCTGGGTGCGGAGAGAGCTTCAGTCTGGAGTCAGGCCTCAGGCTCTGCCTTTGGTTGAGCTGTGTGACCTCCACATGGTGATGTGACTTCTGAGCCTCAGGGTCTTGTGTCAGGTAGCAGTGGTGACCACCCCACCAGGTAGGCACTCGACAGGCCCGTGCTCCCTGGCCCACCTGTCCCTCTAGGAGGATGGAGCTTGCTAGATGGGCAAGAGGCTGACGACTCAGGACGTTTCAGAGCCCCCAGGAACCTGCTGCAGTCCTCCACATGGCCCTGCTAGTATGTAGAAGAACCCGGAAGTCTTGCTGGTCTAAACTGTCAGGTAAGCTCCTCAGCTGCCTCGGGAGGTCATGGTTCCCAGTCTCCGAGGGCTTTTTTTTTTTTTTTTTTTAAGAAGATATGGTTTGTCTATTTATTTAATATTTATTTGGCTGTGCCTGGTCTTAGTTGCTGCATGTGGGATCTTTCGTTGCAGTATTCAAACTTTTAGTTGCATCACGTGGGGATCTAGTTCTCCAACTAGGGATCGAACTGGGCCTCCTACACTGGGATCATGGAGTCTTGGCCACTGGACCACCGGGGAGGTCGCCCTGGAGGCCTTTAGGGAAAGTCCGAGCGGCCCCAAGTCAGCTTGCTCAGGGGGGACACAGCTTGTGGGCCAGGCTTGTCCATCCCTCCCAGGCTGGCTGCCCTACCCCTGACGAGACATGGGCGGCCTTGTGCTCAGTGGAGCTGGAGCGCCCAGGTGTTGGGGCTGTGGTGATTCGAGTAGCCAGTCCAGACGAGGTCCTCTCCAGAGACCCAGGGTGGCCCTTGCTGGGGACAGCAGGACAGGAGCCAGGTCTCCAAGGCGCTGTGTCCAGCTCTGCTTGCAGACCAGGCAGGGTTGCCGCCCATCATGCCTTCAGTTTATACCAGGATTGAGTTTTTAATTTTTCTCTGAAACATCCCTTCCTTAGTGAGAAAAAATGGGTTTGAGAGTCTGTTAAGGATTTGGGAAATAGCTTGGGAGGCCGTAGTGTGGTATTTTCCCTACCACCATTATCAGATGTAAGCAGTCTAGAGAGGGTTGCTTACCCCCCACCCCCCGACAGCATACAGCTTGTCTGGTGGCACAGTATCGGCGTGACCTGGGCTTCCCCAGATGGAGGGGGACAAAGCTGTGCCCACAGGCTGTCTGGAAGGGCTTTGCACGAGGGGTTGGACCAGGGCCTCCTGAGGGGTTTCCTGCCACCCTCACCTGCCCTGATGGAGTCACCAGCCAGGCCTGGCACAGGGGAGGAGGATGGTTCTTGGAGAGCTGTCTTTGTCTTTGAAACATCACAGAGACCTGCCGCCTCCAAGCTGGGGGGTCAGTGTGAGTGACCAGGCTGAGGCGGAGTGCCAGGCTCAACTAGGCAATGCTGGCTGTGCTGGTGGCTGGCAGGTCTGCTGGGGGGTTCTCACAAGCGGCTGGCGGCGGGGAACGTGAGGTGACTTGGCCTGGTTGGGGGCCCCGTGACCGCCTTTCTTGTGGTCTCCTCAAATGGCACTCCCTGCTAGCCCACCCCGGCAGCTCCCCTGTGGCCGGGGCTTTTACCAGTCCCCCAGTCGTGCTGCCAAGCTCAGAAGCAGTCCTCTAGAAATGTAAATGCCTCAGCTTTGCTGTCATCTCTCCTAATTTTGGATTTTGGTAACTGAGATTCCAGAAAACCAAACTGCAGGGGGGTTTTTTTTTTGGCTAGGAAGATGTTTTTAGGCCAGGGGGCTTTTGTTAGGAAGTACGTCTTCGTGGCAGATCCCAACCCCACACCCCCATCCCTTCATGCTCTAATTTTCCTACCATGCAGAAAAAAAGAAGTGTCTCTGACTTAAGTTGCAGCCCCCTACGTATCCTTTGCCAGATTCCGGGAATGGATCTGTACTTCCTGCCAGAGAAAGAGAGGCAGGTCAGGTAGGCTCCAAACCCAGCCAGAAAGCAGCAGCAGAGTCCCGCCCCTGCCTGTGGCAAGCCCGCCACCTTCACTCCCGAGGCACCACTCCCAGGGCCCAGGCAGGCTGAGTGCCAGCGGGCCCTGCGGGCCTGTGTCCCCCAGAGACCTGAGGGGCGTGAGCCAGCCTGTCCTGGAGACGGCCACCCTCACATCCAGCAGCAGCCTTGTCCCTGGCCTCCTGATCTCCACAGGGGTGTGCTGCTTGAGAGCAGGCAGGCGAGGGCCCCTGACCCACCGCCACAGTCCGCTCTGCCCCCTGCTAGCTCCGTGACCTTAGGTTCAGTAAGCTTGTGGAGACAGTTTGTGAGCTAGTTTCTGATCCATTGGACACAGAAGGTGCCCAGAGCGAGTGTGATCAGTGTCTGGCTGGAGAGAGACTTCTGGCGGCTCAGACCCCTTCCCCAGAACTTGACCTGTGTCCAGGAGGACGCAGTCTGATGCTCCCAGAGTTGTGCTGGCTCTGAAGTTCTCCGTGGCCAGAGTTCTGGTCTCTTGACCCCATGACCGCTGCCATGGGCATCCCCAGAGGTGGTGAGGGAGCTGGGCTGGCAGACAGCCCCCCCCCCCCGAGAAGGCAGGCCCTCCAAGGCCGCCACTAGGGCCAGTGCAGGCTTGGGGGTGGGCGTTTGTGATTGCCGGGAATCCTGGAAACCCAGCCTGCTGAGCAGGCTCGAGGGTGGTGAGTCACACTGTCCCGGCTCTTTGTCATTAACCTCGTCTTCCTAAATGATCTGCTCAAGATGAGCCTCTGATGGCTCCAGCCTTCATGGGTGTGTGGTCATTTAAGGGGCACAGACATCAGCCCAGAGTTTTCTCCAAGCATCCTCTCCACCCTACCCTGTTCCAGGCTGCCAAGGAGGGAACCACGTTGGCAAGGCAGCAGTGGCAGACTGAAGGCGCGAGCTCACTTCCTGTGAGCGTCACCACCCTGACACCAGGCCATGTCCCGTTGTTGGGTGGGCTCCAGCCCACCCCAGCTGTCACCCTAGCACCCACCCCGGGCTCACTCTCAGTCACTCTGGGGAAGTCTCTAGAGGCCCAGCACATGGGGCCCTCACATCCAGGTTCAAGGATGAGACTGGAACCAGGCCAGACAGCCTGGGGTGAAGCCATTAGGAAGCTTTCTGTGCCAGCCCCTCCTCCGGCTGGGAGCTGCTGTGTGGAAACACTCTCCCAAGAACCTATTTATAGAGCAAGGCTGAGCATGGTTTCACTTCAGGTGAGGCCACCTTGAACCCCCTCTGCCTGGGCGTGCTGCTGTGGCAGGAACCTCGACCCCTGCCCCCCAGTCTCTCCTACCACCCATGAGAAACCCGCGCACCGCTAGATAAGGGCCCTGGGCAGGAGCGGAAGTCCTGTCCTCCAGCTTCCGTTTCTCAGTCCAAAGCCGCTCTTGCAGGCACGAGCGCTTGCTTCTGAAAGCGGGGCTGTGACTCTCCCTCGGGTGCACAGTGTGCAGAGGCCGGGCCTGGGGGAGCCAGCAGGGTCGTGGTGTCACTCAGCCGTGCACACTGACGTCAGCTCCTGGCCTCCGGCCTCCTCCAGCTAGGCACCCGGCCCTCAGCTCTGGAGTGGAGACTGACTGCGGAGTGTGGGCGTCCCAGGCACCTGGGGCCCACATTCACCCAGTCCATCTTGTTCTCCTGGACTTAGGCCTGGCCGAGGGTACCGGTGCCCTGCAGATGCCCTGCTCAGCTGGCCTCTCCTCCAGACCTCTGCCCTGCCCCTGTCTTTGCCCTGCTAGGCTCCTCCCAGTGACACGCCTTGACCTGGCAGGTCTCTCTGGAACCAGCCAGCTCCCCCAGAAGCTCCTATGACGCCCCACCCACCTCTGCTCTGAGCCCCTCAAACTGACCCCAACCAGAGTCACCCAAGGTGGCGCTGGGAGCGCCAGTTGTGCTCCGCAGGGCCAGCACCCACCCCCGCCTCCGCTCAGCCCCAGAGCTGTTCTCCGTGACAGCTGGTCCTCGATTGGCTCTGCCAGAAGCCAGAAGCCTCTGGGACTCGGAGCAGGAGAAGCAACGTGACTAGTCTTCCCGGACCCTCCTGGCAGCACCTCACATGTGCCTGTTAACTGGAAACAAAGTGCTTCCTGTCGTGGAGGCCTGGGCTGGCCCGAGTCTGGGCTGCTGCAGTGGGACTTCTTGGCCCCAACTGTGAAGTCAACCTTTGCTCCCAGGGTGGCCTTGGTCCTGAGGTTGGGTCCAGTTCGCCCTCAGCTGGGGTGTGCTTAGGAATAGGGCCGTTTGTGAGGTTCCCACGAGGATGCCCATGCCCTTTGAAACATATCCCAAAGTCTCCTTTTTTTTTCCAGTTCTGATATTTTCTTAATGAAGTATAGTTGATTTATAATGTTAATTTCTGCTGTATAGCAAAGTGATTCAGTTATATGTATTTTTTCCATTGTGGTTTATCAAGGGATAGTGAATATAATTCTGTGTGCTACAGTAAGACGTTGTTGTTTATCTATTCTATATATAAAAGCTTATATCTGCTAACCCCAGCCTCCCACTCCAGTTCTCTGCCAGCCCCTTCCCCCTTGGCAGCCACCGCTTGGGTGTGTATGTCCATGGTTCTGTTTGATAGATCAGTTCATTTGTCATATTGTAGATTGCACACAGAAGTGACGTCACGTGGTATTTGTCTTTCTCTGACTTATTCACATAGTACGATAATCTCTAGTTGTGTCCACGTTGCTGCACACAGCATCATTTCGTTCTTCTCTAGTATTTATTTATTTGGCGGCACCGGGTCTTCCTTGTGGCATGCAGGGTCTTCTAGTTGCAGCATGCAGGATCTAGTTCTCCAGCCAGGGATCGAACCAGGCCCCCTGCACTGGGAACACAGAGTGTTAGCTGTTGGACCACCAAGGAAGTGTCTCGTTCTTTTTTGTGGCTGAGTAGTAGCCCCCGGAGTGTGTGTACCGCATCTCTACCCATTCATCTGTTGATGAACATTTAGGCTGTTTCCACGTCCTGGCTATTGTGAATAGTGCTGCTGTGAACACAGGTGGTGGTGGTGGAGTTTGTTTAGTTGCTGAGTCGTGTCCAACTCTGTGCAATGCCATGGACTGTAGCCGCCAGGCTCCTCTGTCCATGGAATTCTCCAGGCAAGAATACTGGAGTAGGTTGCCATTTCCTTCTCCAGGGGATCTTCCTGACCGAGGGATCGAACCTGCATTTCTTGCACTGCAGGTGGATTCTGTACCACTGAGCCACCTGGGATGCCCAAACAGGTTTGCATGTATCTTTTTGAATTTCCACAGGGTTTTCTGGATATAGGCCCAGAGAGGGATTGCTGGGTCACATGGCAATTCTTAGTGTTCTGAGGCATCTCCATACTGTTCCGTAGTGGCTCCCCACTCCCACCAACAGTGTAGGCGGATTCCCTTGTCTCCACACCCTCTCCAGCATTTACTGTTTGCAGGCTTTTTCATGATGGCCATTCTGACTGCTGTGAGGTGACATCTCATTGTGGTTTTGATTTGTGTTTCTCTAATAATCAGCAATATTGAATATCGTTTCATGTGTCTGTTAGCCGTCTATATTTCTTGCCAGGTCCTCTGTTGGGTTAACTGCCTCTGGTTTAGGGGAACCTCAGCTCTGGTGGCCCCTCTTGAGGGGCCGGGGCTTAGTCTGAGGCAGGTTAGGTGAGAGTCGGCCCAGCACTTGGAGCAAGCGTCCCTGAGCAGCCAGACCTGCTGCGGTGAGGCTTGCTCCTTTCCTGCCTGCTCTGCTTCTGCCACTGGCCCACTCCATCTGTTCTCAGCATAGCAGCCAGAGTCAGCCAAGCCGTAAGAGTAAAAAATAATAAATAAAAAAAAAAAAACTTGTAAGCTAGCTCATGCCAGCCCTGCTGAACCCCTTCCAGCAGTTCCCCAGCCTCCTTTAAGTACAGGCCACAGTGCTCACTGCAGCCAGGAGGCCCTACTCAAGCTTGCCTGTTGCCCAACTCTCATCTCCTGCTGCCCTCCAGCCACCCCTCAGGCCGCTCCGGCCCCACCAGGAACGTGCCGGCCCCAGGGCCTTTGCACCTGCTCTTCTGCTGCCAGGAGTGCTCTGACGTCACCTCTCTGCCTTGGTCTGCCCATCCACAACATGGGGTGAGAACGGTAGAGGCCTGTAGGGGCGCTGGAAAGATGTGCTGAGACTATTCACACAAGGCTGTAAGAACAGGCTCTGTCCCAGCAGGGCCCCAGTGCGTGGCCTGGGGAGGTGGCTGTAAGTGGGAGCTAAAGGGCCGGGCCTCCATCATCCACTCCTGTGGGCCAGCTCGCTGGCTACAAGACCTACTGCAGGCCTGGCCCTTGTTGGCCCGCTGGAAACCTGGGGCTCAATCAGTGCTCCTGGGAGGGAGACCCACTGTACCCCATGAGGCCCTCCCATCTGCTCCCTAACCGCCATGGGTCTCTCTCATGAGACACCCCACTCCACGTGCCAACGTGGATCCTATAGAGCCTTTTCCTATGAGGCTTCTAGCCGCCAGGCCAATCTGAGTGCCCAGGCATGGCCCCCACTGGACAGGGAGGGCAGGAGGAGCAGCCAACCCACATGCCAGGCCTCCTTGCCCACCCCCGAGCCTAGAGGACAGAGCGGACAGGTCAGTAGCCTCGCTGCACCCAGGGCTTTCCGGTGGGGTCAGGGTAGCTGGGCTGGATCTGAATGAGCATCTTGCTGCTGGCCAGCTGTGGAGGGGCTTCCTCACACCCCCATGGGCCCTGCCACCTACCTGCTTCTATCCTGCTCTTAATGGTCAGGGATTTGGGGCTTTTTCTGCCTGAAGGAGAGAAGTGGGCCCTCTAAGGGGTCTCCCCTGCCACTGCCACCCCTCCGCATTCCATCCCCGCGGACTGCTGGCCTGGGCCCTCCTGCGGGGCTGGGAGCCTGGCAGTCACCTCGTGCGAGGGCAGCAGGACTTGTGAGGATAGTCTTCCCTTCTCTGGCCTCCGCTCTCCCTCCCTGTCCCTCTCCTCCACACACATGGCTCCAATCCCCTCTCAGGCCCCTCTCCCCCTCCCCAGCCCGTTCCCATTTCCTCTCAGAGGCCCTCACTTGCATGTGGAACTCATTAGAAGCCCCTCAGGGCTGGTAACACAACTCTTGGGGAGGGGGCCTTGTCCACAGCCCCCATGCTGAGCGGAGCAGCCTCCCTGAGCAGCCTTGAGCTGGAAACCACAGGAGCTGCACTGGTTGGGGAAAGTGTGGCCAGGCTTCCGGCTTGGCTCTGTCCAGCGCCCATTTAATCATCTGGGCCTCCCCAGGAGCCAGGATGACTTCCGGTCCCACTGCGGCATTGGACCTGCTGGTGAAAAGCAGACCTCAGAGCGTCTGGGGTGGATCACGGGAAGAACGTGGGGTTTTGAGCAGCTCTTGAGGACCTTCAGCCTCTCATCTCGAGACGGGAAGGGAAGTGCAGGGGAGAGAGTGTGGTCTGAGCAGCCGCTGGGCAACATAAAGCCATTTTCTCTCCTGAAGGACAGGCTGAGGGCAGTGCCGTGGGCTGGGAGTGGAGGTTATGCAAAAAACGGATGCTGTGGTCCAAATGGCCAAAATTAAGCCTGCTGTATCCCTGCAGGACTTCTCAGAGCCTGTAACACACCCTGATGCTCTGCAGCCAGGGCCAGAGTTCAGAGTGTTTCTCAGACATCTGACCACGTGAGCCTCTCTCTCCAGGTTCGCTTGGTGAGACTAGCGTTCTGTGAATCCTGCTTTGGCCAGCTCTACAGGCAGAGCCCTGAGGAGGCATGATCACAGCCCGCTGCTAGGAAGGGCTCCCCGAGGGGCAGAACAGGGGCTGCTGTCTGCCCAGACTGAGCAAAGGGCGGGGACTGAATGGCAGCCACAGCTAAGCAAGGGTGTGCGGGGGCCAGTGTGGCTGAGACTTGGAGGGAGGGCCAGGCGTGATGCCCAGTCCCTCCCTGCCCTTCCCCATGGGAGCTCGGTGGGCCGCTGTGGGCACCGAGGCATGAGGCTGGGGACAGGGCCTTCCCCGCCCACATCAGCCTCAGCTCAGGCAGCCGCCCGCTCCAGGTTCGGGAGAGTTGCTGTCTCCTGTCACCCTTCCTGCTCGTGCCACAGCCCCAGGCTCGAGCCTCTGCTCCAGGAGCCCTTCCCACAGGGGCCGCCGCCCGCCCCCAGGGCCCTCTCCCCACTGTCCAGGCACAAGAGGGCTGAGCCGGAGAAACACGTGCTCGGCCCTGGGCAGGACCCTTCCCAAGCGCTTCTCCTCCTGCCTCGCGTGGTGTTCTGTATGGACCCCAGTGTTCAGAGGAGGAAGCAGGCCGGGAGTGGGGAGGCTGCTGGTGGAGTCAGCATTAAAGCCAGTCCCCTTGGTCAGGCTGCCAGTCTCCACTCCTCCCACTCCTGCTGCCCGCCATGCATGGGGCCGGTTGGGAGCGCCTTGGGCCAAAGCAGCCCTTCCCTCTGATAATCCAGGGTAGAACCCACCCGGCTGTCCCGCACCCCTGAGAGTTAGAGTAGTAGGCAAAGGTGTTGCCCCCCGCTTTACATGGAAAGGCTGGGCACCTCCAGGAGCCAGCCAAGTCCACAGCAGCACCCCAGATCTGAGGGTTCCAGCTCTTCCACTGTGGGTGCTCTGTGTCCCAATAGAGTTCATGGCTTGATGAATCCAGCCACTCCCCAGCCTGAGTTCTTGGCCTGGCCTAGTGGTTCTGGGGAAGGTTTTTATTTTGTGGTGTTTTAATTTGGCTGTGCCAAAATTTTGTTGGAGTCTTTGTTGCAACATGCGGGATCATTCGTTGTGGCATACAAACTCAGTTGCGGCATGTGGGATCATCCCTGACCAGGCATTGAACCCGGCCCCCCTGCATCGGGAGTGCAGTCCTAGCCACTGGGCTGCCAGGGAAGTCCCACTGGGGAGGTTTTGACAGGGGGCTCCAGCTCTGGCCAAACTGCCCTCAGTGCCTCACCCCCATGAGCCCGTCTCAGAACCACCGCTCTGGCTCAGGCCAGAGGGCAGTGCTGGCTTCTCGCTGGAGACTGCATAAGCCACGGCGAGGGGCAGGGATGGGAGCAGGGGCCCATAAGCCGAGCTGGCCCCAGGTCCTCCCTGTGACCACCTCCGAGGGCCCCACTAGGAGCCCCGGGACTCCACTGGTCCCGCCTCTCTTCCCAGGGGACCCTAGTCTTGGCAGGGAAGGAGTGCCCCAGGTTTGGGGGGCATGTGCCCCTGTGGCAGGAATAGGGCTGGGTGAGGCCACATCAAGAAGAGGAGTTACCCAGACTGTTGCCTAGGGCAAGCACCCATGCCTGTCTGCCTTTGCGCACAGGACAGTCAGCACCAGGCGGCCAGCGGACAGCTGAGCCCACGTGGAAACACTGCTGGCCGTGAAACCTGCGACGGGGCTGGGCAGTGAGGCTTCAACCCAGCAACCTCACGTCAGGGCCAGGCCATTTCAGCAGCCTCATCATGGTCACGTGACAGTGATCGCCGTCACTGTCACCGTCGGGGCCTCATGGGAGGGATTCCTGAAAGACAGGGTGTGTGGGCCGATGGGGAGTGGACCAGACAGGCCCAGGCTGGCAGCAGGCGGATGCTAATGAGGCAGTTGGGCCTGGCAGCTACAGAGAGACCTGCCAGGCACCACCTCTTGGCCCACCAGAAGCACCCATCCCAGGCCCCTGGCACATCCGCCCGCCAGGTGCCCTGGGAATTCCCAGCCACCTCCACCCTCCCAGCCTGAAAGGTTGGATTGACTTTACTGTCAGGAGCCTGCCACTGGTAGCTAGCCTGCTTGAAAAACCACAGCTGGTTTGGGCAAGACAGAGGGCACCACCCCAGACTCCATCCCTGCTCCTTGCCTCTGCTCTGGCTGGGAATGCCTGCCAGAGGCACCCTCTGGCCACCTCCCCCCCAACACCCCTCGCCCCAACAAACCATTGGAGCTCCAGGCCCTTCCTTGCAGAGGTGGCTTCAGGAAGAATCAGAAGCGTCAGGCAGGAGGCCAAGGGTGACAGGGTGGCTGCTGCACCCCCAGAGCCCTGGCTTCCACCCCTGAGCCCCAGGCAGGCTCACGTGCTGTCCACAATCGTGAAGGGGAAGATCAGCCCATGGCAGAGGTTCTGGGGAGAGGTGTGTGAGAGGAGAGGGCTCGCCTTCACCCACAACTTTAGGGCAGGGGACCTGCTGAGCCCTTTTCTCCATCTTCCTCCAAACTGCAAGGAAATCGGAGCTGGCCACTGCCTTCTTGGGGCTGTTGAGCTGTTTCTCCTGGCCCTCTAGGGGTGACATCAGTTTCAACATAGGGGCCTTCCCAGTCCAGCCCCTCTTCCAGGCTCGCGAATGGTGGTGTGCAGGACTGGAACTCAGACTTGGGACTTGAGGGACCCCCTGGGTGCACCAGGAGTGGGAGTTTGGGCTGAGTCTACAGAGGGAGGATGAGATGCCCCTGGTCAGGTGGGGGCCCGCGCTCTCAAACAGGGAGACCGAAGCCACCAGCCTGAGCACGGGGAGGACGGCCTGCCAGGCTCGGTGGGAGCAGGAGCCACCCCGTCACAGTAAGGAGACTTCCAACTCCGGGCAGCCCATGCAGGACAGGCTGAGGGCCAAGTGAGGAATGAATGGAAGTGAGAGCTTGCTGGGATCCTCCAGTGTGGCAGAGAAGGGCCAGAGGCATTTTAACTCACAGGACCGTGCTTGTGGCTGGTGACCCAGGAGTCCAGAAGGAAGTCGGATCCCTGTTCGGACTCAGCCACCTCTGGTGCCCACTCTGGCTCTGGGAGCCGGGTGGGGGTGGGGAGGATAAGCATGCAGTCAGTCAGACCAGTGAATGCTAAGGCCCTGCGGAGACAGCAGGCGGGATGCTGCAGGGCCTGGGCTGGGGGACCCTGGACCCTGCCGGGAGGCGGGAGAGATGCTGTGCCGGATCACTGAGGCCACGCTGGTCTGTAAGCAGGGAAAGAGCAGGTCTCATTCTCAGAAGATCCCTCTGGCCGCTGGGTGGGGAATGGACTGTGGGGATGGAGCAGGGGGCAGGGAAGGAGGCTAGTGAAATGGTCCAGGTGGGACTGTGGAGCCACAGTGGACAGGTTCTGGGTCATGGGAAGAATTAGCCGTAGAAGCACATCGGATAGCACACGCCTCCTTGCACATGCCCCGCGTCTGTCTCCCACCCTGCCAGTGAGGGCCCCCTGCCAATCCAGTGATGGGAGAGCTGGTAGAGCAAGGGGCTCCCTGTGGAGGCCAGAGCCACCTGGGCACCACTGGACTGGGGGAACGGAGCTCTGGTTCTTAGTCTGGGGCCCAGTTGGGGCTGTAACCATGGGCCTTAGTTTCCCCACTGGTCAAAAGAGTTGACAGCCCTCACAGGGCTGGTGCAAAGCTTGGACATGAGACCAGAAGGAAACAAGCCTTGGGAGTATCAGGCAGGCCCCCGATCAGGAAGACGACAGGGGCCTGTGTGTGGGAGCCCCAGGCAGGCATATCTGCCCTTCCCGCTTGCCTGTGTTTGTGTGTTTCCTTTCCATCACCTTGGCCACCATGACTCACTGCGCTGTGGGTGAGTGAGTTAACTGGCTGGGGTTGGAGCCAGACCCTTAGGTAAGGCATTCCCTTCCTCGGCCTCGGTTTTCTCATCTGTAAGATGGACAGACAAGCCCTGCTTTGCTCACCTCCCTGGGGAGCCTGGGGGGGGTGCAGGGCCAAGGAGGTGAGTGCTGTACTGGCGTGAGGGCAAGCGGCACAGCCTTTGTGTGGAGACCAGGCCTGCTGGACGTCAGGCCCAGGTCAGCCAGCCGTGAGCAGGGCTGGAAAGGTTCAACTTGTCTGTGCTGAACAGTCCAGTGGAACCTCCCTTTCTTGAGAGGAACCCCAGGCCTGAGAGAGCTTGGAACAGAAGGCAGGTGGGATCATGGCAAAGGCCTGGCTGGGCCCAGGTCTCTGGGTGACCTCACGGGGGACTCTGGCGATGCAAGGAGGCTCACACAGGGGAGGTCGCAGAGGCAGGATACCCAGCCCTGCTGTACCCCAACTCCTGCAAGCTTAAGCGCCCATAAGTAGGTAGAGAGCAGGGGAGGAAGTGTGTGGAGGCAGGGGTGCTGTGTCTGGGGCACCGAGTAGGAAGCAGGAGGAGGTCAGGGTGAAGCGAGCTGGGCCGGCTGTGAATTGGGAATTCAGCAAATAGGTTTTGTCTCCCTTGACTACCACAGGTAATCAACTGGTTTTGAGGCCTGAGGATAGTGCAGCAAGTGCTGTGATTGACTAGTAGTGCCTGCCCGGGAAGAATCATGGCCGAGCGGCTGACTCTGGGCTGGTGTTTGGCCAGGAAAGCCACACTCTCAAATGAGTGGCCCCAGGAATTCACCTGGGGAGGCTGGCTGAGGGCCTGCAGTTGCTGCTGGGTGGGCAGCTGGGGGAGAGAGGATGACATCCGTCTCGTCTCCCTCTGAGGTTCCCACGCTCCCTCGTCCAGGGCAGGTTCTGAAAAAATGAGCCCACTTGGGAGGGGAGGCTCCCTGGGGAGTTCCCAGAGCTCTGCCCTGGCTTCCATCCTGCTGGCTTTTGTCCTCTGGTTCTCCTGGGTATGAGCCACTCTCCCCCCTGCTCCTCAGGGCCTCAACACCTGGGCCAGGCGGGAGGAGGCTGGATAGTCTGGCTCTGCAGTTGCAGAGCTATGCAACTCTGCCATCACCGGGGCCTGGCATTACACGCGGGGAGGCAGGCAGTGATAGATCCTTCCTCTCCATCCAGAACTAGTCAGCCTGGAACACCCCAACCCAGACCAGTAGGGAAGGGTGGGCCTGGGTGACCGTGGATTCCACCAGCATGTAACAACCCCTCTGGGTTCTCTGTGGGCACCCCTCTTAATTGGGAGGCAAGTGCCCAGACATACTGTGTCTACATATCACAGAGAGTATGTGCACAACGTGTATTGGACATTTCTGCATAAGAGTGCAACTTCCACTCTCTACCTACTTATGGGCAGTAGAGCTTGCAGCAGGCTGGGTATTCCGCCTGCGTGACGTCCGCTGTGTGAGCAAGTGAACATTTCAAGCCCTGCTCATGGCCCCACCTGCCCTCTGTTCCAAGCTCTCTCAGGCCTGGGGTTCCCCTCAAGAAGGGGGGTCCGCCGGGCTGGTCAGCCTGGGCAACATTTCAAGCCCTGCCCATGGCTGGCTGACCTGGGCCTGACGTCCAGCAGGCCTGGTCCCCGCACAGAGGCTGTGCCGCTTGCCCTCACGCCAGTGCAGCACTCACCTCCTTGGCCCTGCACCCCCCAGGCTCCCCAGGTTGGTGAGCAAAGCAGGGCTTGTCTGTCCATCTTACAGACGAGGAAACCGAGGCCGAGGAAGAAAATGCCTTACCTAAGGGTCTGGCTCCAACCCCAGCCAGTTACTGTATTTGTGTATTTTTAAAAATTATTTTCGGTTATGTCAGGTCTCAGTTGTTGCACATGGGCTCTGTAGCTGTGGCTCACAGGCTTAGTTGCTCCGCAGCATGTGGAATCTTAGTTCCCCCACCAGGGATCAAATCCTTGTCCCCTGCACTGGAAGGCAGAGCACTCGATCACCAGGGACTGGTGTTCTGTGTCTGTCTGCACACACATCTGTGTTTGTGAGCATGTATGTGTGAACACATAGATCTGTGTGTTTGGGCCTGTATTGTGTCCTTAAGAGTCTGTGTGTGTACATGTACGTGCACATACACAGATGCGTACAGCCAAGAGTTCTCTCCGGGACAGGAGAGTTGCCAGGCCTTTCACAGTCCACTCCTGGCCTGGCTTAGACACTAGCTGTTCTGACTGCAACCCAGACAGGCACCTCACCAAGGTATGTGGGAGAAGCTATCCCAAGGCTCAGGGGCAAGCAGAGACTGCTAGTCTGGGTCTTAGGCAGGGCTCTGGATGGCGCATCTCCTCCAGCCTGTGGAGTGGTCCTGGGTAGAGACTGGCTCTGCACCAGAGCAGGCACCCTGGACTGGAGTGCCCAGCCCCTGCCTCTGCTCAGCTCTCACAGTGGGAGAATCTGCCCTCGTGGAAGCTAGCAGGAGCTCACTCCAAATCTGTGCTAGGATGTGAGGGCCAGGAACGGACAACCCTCCCCCCTCCTGCCCGTGCCATTGAAAACATGGTGGCTCACCTCTAAGACGTCCAGGGGCCCCAGTGGGAAGAGGGAGACTCGCTTCCAAGACGCTGATGGTTGGTGACAGTTCCTGGGTCACCATGCCACATGGACATGGGGCAGGGGGCGGCTGGGGTGGTGCACACCAGTTTATTCAGTTCACATCAGAGCTCCTGCTGTCGCAACCAAGCTTTACCCGCTGAGAAGGCCTTACAAATAGCTGAGAAAAGAAGAGAAGCAAAAAGCAGAGGAGAAAAGGAAAGATACAAGCATCTGAATGCAGAGTTCCAAAGAATAGCAAGAAGAGATAAGAAAGCCTTCTTCAGCGATCAATACAAAGAAATAGAGGAAAACAACAGAATGGGAAAGACTAGAGATCTATTCAAGAAAATTAGAGATACCAAGGGAATATTTCATGCAAAGATGGGCTCGATAAAGGACAGAAATGGTATGGACCTAACAGAAGCAGAAGATATTAAGAAGAGGTGGCAAGAATACACAGAAGAACTATACAAAAAAGATCTCCACTACCAAGATAATCACGGTGTGATCACTCACCTAGGGCCAGACATCCTGGAATGTGAAGTCAAGTGAGCCTTAGAAAGCATCACTACAAACAAAGCTAATGGAGGTGGTGGAATTCCAGTTGAGCTATTTCAAATCCTGAAGGATGATGCTGTGAAAATGCTGCAGTCAATATGCCAGCAAATTTGGAAAACTCAGCAGTGGCCACAGGACTGGAAAAGGTCAGTTTTCATTCCAATTCCAAAGAAAGGCAATGCCAAAGAATGCTCAAACTACCGCACAGTTGCACTCATCTCACACGCTAGTAATGCTCAAAATTCTCCAAGCCAGGCTTCAGCAATATGTGAACTGTGAACTTCCAGATGTTCAAGCTGGTTTTAGAAAAGGCAGAGGAACCAGAGATCAAATTGCCAACATCCGCTGGATCATGGAAAAAGTGAGAGTTCCAGAAAAACATCTATTTCTGCTTTATTGACTACGCCAAAGCTTTTGACTGTGTAGATCACAATAAACTGTGGAAAATTCTGAAAGAGATGGGAATACCAGACCACCTGACCTGCCTCTTGAGAAACCTATACGCAGGTCAGGAAGCAACAGTTGGAACTGGACATGGAGCAACAGACTGGTTCCAAATAGGAAAAGAAGTATGTCAAGCCTGTATATTGTCACTCTGCTTATTTAACTTCTATGCAGAGTACATCATGAGAAACGCTGGGCTGGAAGAAGCAACAAGCTGGAATGAAGATTGCTGGGAGAAATATCAATAACCTCAGATATGCAGATGACACCACCCTTATGGCAGAAAGTGAAGAACTAAAAAGCCTCTTGATGAAAGTGAAAGAGGAGAGTGAAAAAGTTGGCTTAAAGCTCAACATTCAGAAAACGAAGATCATGGCATCTGGTCCCATTATTTCATGGGAAATAGATGGGGAAACAGTGTAAACAGTGTCAGACTTTATTTTTGGGGGCTCCAAAATCACTGCAGATGGTGANGAAAAAGTTGGCTTAAAGCTCAACATTCAGAAAACGAAGATCATGGCATCTGGTCCCATCACTTCATGGGAAATAGATGGGGAAACAGTGGAAACAGTGCCAGACTTTATTTTTTTAGGCTCCAAAATCACTGCTGATGGTGACTGCAGCCATGAAATTAGAAGACGCTTACTACTTGGAAGAAAAGTTATGACCAACCTAGATAGTATTTTCAAAAGCAGAGACATTACTTTGCCAACAAAGGTCCGTCTAGTCAAGGCTATGGTTTTTCCAGTGGTCATGTATGGATGTGGGAGTTGGACTGTAAAGAAGGCTGAGCGCCAAAGAATTGATGCTTTTGAACTGTGGTGTTGGAGAAGAC
Source organism: Cephalophus harveyi (assembly GCA_006410635.1). NCBI lineage: Eukaryota > Metazoa > Chordata > Mammalia > Artiodactyla > Bovidae > Cephalophus > Cephalophus harveyi. The sequence goes on along the minus strand of SJYT01022063.1, from coordinate 46,633 downwards.
TCTTGAGAGTCCCTTGGACTGCAAGGAGGTCCAACCAGTCCATTCTGAAGGAGATCAGCCCTGGGATTTCTTTGGAAGGAATGATGCTAAAGCTGAAACTCCAGTACTCTGGCCACCTCATGAGAAGAGCTGACTCATTGGAAAAGACTCTGATGCTGGGAGGGATTGGGGGCAGGAGGAGAAGGGGACGACCGAGGATGAGATGGCTGGATGGCATCACGGACTCGATGGACATGAGTCTGAGTGAACTCCGGGAGTTGGTGACGAACAGGGAGGCCTAGTGTGCTGCGGTTCATGGGGTCGCATAGAGTCGGACATGACTTAACGACTGAACTGAACAGGGAGTAGGTTGGAGAAAAAGTACAAGTCCAGAATCACTTCCAAGTTATTATTTAAACAACTAGTGAACAGTAATGACTTTATGAGATTAGGAGCATTGGAAGAGAATCTAGATTTGAAGAATTGTCAATAGAAGGTGTTGTCTGTGTCACAATGAGTTTGAGGGGCCTGGAAAGTTTCAATTGGTAGGTTTGTGTGACGAGATATAAAAGCAGAGGTCATTGACAGAGCTAGTAAGGAGTAACTAGTAACCTTTGTTAAGAAGAGAGGGTAAAAATGGTAAAAAGACCTTGGGCCAATGCTTTAGGTTTTTCAGCATTTAACACTTGGGTGTAAAAAGAAAGGTTGGTAAAGAAGGCTGAGAGAAAGCAACCGAACAGATAGCAGAGCGCACTTCTGAGTGAGGTATCAAATAAAGTAAGGTTACTAGTCTACAGTGAATACAGTCACAAATATGTCATTTAGACTGCCATATGTTTAAAGTCTTCCTTTTTATTTTCTTGTGCTATATTTTTCTATATCGATTGCTATAAAGATTTCCTATATAGATTCTTTATATAGATCGCCATGAACTGCTTGTTTTCTTTTACATTGAACTGTCAGAAACTTACTGTAATTTTAACTCTATCAATGATAATACAAGCATTATATGCAAACATACAGAGCCTTCAGTTATAAAAGAAGCAGTAATTTTAACTGTTTTGTGAGCAAACAGTTTAAGTGTTTAGGGATTTACATTACTTTTTTCTTTTTTGCTTTCTTTTTCATTTATCTAAACTAGAATTGCAAATCCTATATATATGCCTACTAACTCTCCACTATCAGTATTTGTTTTCTCCCTGCATTCTATTATGGTGGTATGATGACAGTTATTTAGAAAACAGATCAAATTCTCTTTCACAAATAATTATTTCATTTCCTATGTGCCTTCTGGAAACTAAAAATCTGGATGTAAATACTGCTGCTGTTAAGTTGCTTCAGTCATGTCCAACTCTGTGTGACCCCATAGATGGCAGCCCACCAGGCTCCCCTGTCCGTGGAATTCTCCAGGCAAGAACACTGGAGTGGGTTGCCATTTCCTTCTCCAATGCACAAAAGTGAAAAGTGAAAGTGAAGTTGCTCAGTTGTGTCCAACTCTTAGCGACCCCATGGACTGTAGCCTACCAGGCTCTTCCATCCATGGGAATTTCCAGGCAAGAGTACTGGAGTGGGGTGCCATTGCCTTCTCCGGGATGCAAATACTAGGTCAAGCTTATATTAATAGTATTAGCTTAAGCAACCAAATAAAATCTCTGTGGGCTTTTTTTTTTTTTTTAAAGAAAAGTTTCTGGCACAAGTTGGTATTCAGAAAGTATTTTCTCCTTTTCATTTTATTTCTAATATTGAGCTTATTTTAAGCTTCGCTGTCAGTCCATTCGACTGTCATTCCCCAGTTCTTGGATTCTGTTCTTGATTGAGTCATCTGACCACATAGAAAGCTTTGGAAAGAAAAAGGCCTACATTAATGTGTCTCCCCCAAACCTTATAAATCTGAGGATATCTTTATAATACAATAAAATCATTGGGTTATAATCCTTTCCACTGTCAAATCTTTAAAGATATTTTTTCATTGCCTTATAGAATTTTTATTGTCACAAAGCAGAAATGTAAGACTGGTTTGGTTTTGCTTCTTTGAGAATAACTCTTTTCTCCCTTTTGGATGCTAGCAGTACTCTTTAATCTTGAGATTTAACATTTTTACAGTGTGTGTGTGCACACATGCTCTTGAACTCAGTACAGTGGTTTTCCTTGAACAGTTTTGCCATCTCTAGGGCTCCCAAATTAAATTTTTTTGTGATCTGGAATGCTCTCTTTCCCCATACAGTGGACTGTTGTTTCTAACCTATTTGCATTGTTTTTCAAAATCATCCATATTTTGTAACCTGGATTTTTATGAACAAATTTTTTGGCCAACCCAATTTTTTTTATGTAATTTGTTCTCCTTTTGGCAGTCTTTCCAGAATTTGCCTTCTTTATTGAGACTTACTCTGAAGTATTGTGTGATTTTTGAATGCTTTCAAATTTTCTTTAATTTTATCTACTACTTTTTAATTTCATTTATCTCTATAGTGAAGAATAGAAACAAAGTTTATTGAAGTATTGTCCCATAGCCTCTAAGGTTCTTTATGAAGTAAGTGCCAAGATGTCTGCTGAGAGTTAAGGTAGGCAAACATGAAAAGTGGATTTGAGAAGATAAGAGAAATAATGACATAGTTCTAGAGAAGAATAGAAAGGAAATTAACTAAGACAAGAAAAAGAAGAGCTGAGCAAAATGAAATATTTGGCTGAAACTGAGAACCATAAATTTGTGGTTTCCTCAGGGAACATAAAACCCAGTTGGGGTAAATGAGAAATACTGAAGGCATTACAACCCAAACAATGTACAATGGTGCATAATTGTAATAAGCACTACAGATATATTTATAACTCAGCATTTTTAAATGATAATTAGACCTTCCCAAATATACAAGTTTTCTTCTTCCATCAACAAATCTATAAAGAATAATAAGCATGATCACATCTTTCTACCAGCCATCTACTTTTTGTAAAATTTTAATTTTATTGGTGTATAGTTGATTTATAATGTTGTGTTAGTTTCAGGTGTACAGCAAAGTTATTCAGTTATACATATACATACAATCATTCTTAGATTCTTTTCTCATGTAGGTTAGGATCACATTATCATACCGTTCCGTTCAGTTCAGTCGCTCAGTCGTATCCGAATCTTTGCAACCCTGTGGACTGCAGCACACCAGGCTTCCCTGTCCATCACCAACTCCTAGTTTACTCAAACTCATGTCCATTGAGTTGGTGATGCCATTCAACCATCTCATCCTCTGTCGTTATATTCTTTTTTAAATTTCTTTTTAATTGGAGAATAACTGCTTTACAATGTCATGTTGATTTCTGCTGTACAACAGCCTGCTTCAGCTCTAAATATATATATGTCCCCTGCCTCTTGAGTCTCTCTCTCACTCCCCCCATCCCACTCCTCTGGGTCCTCACAGAGTACTGAACTGCGTTCCCTGAGTTACACAGCAGCTTTCTACTAGTTATCTGTCTTACACATGGTAGTGTATATCTGTCAGTGCCACTCTCTCAGTTCATCCCACCCTCTCTTCCCACCCCTGACCCCCGGCCCGTGTCCACATGTCTGGCCTCTGTGTTGTAGTGTCCATATATACGTGTTAGTATACGACATTTGTTTTTCTTTTCTGACTTACCTCACTTTGTCTAACAGCCCATCCTTTTGCTGACAAGTTTTCTTATAAATGCACCACTCATATTCGGAACAGATGTATCTAAATTTACTTGATTTTTTTATATATTTTAACATGTAGACTCTGACCTAATTTTGTTCCTGCTGCATCCTGAATACCTTAAGCTTCTACTTTTATAATTTAAGCATAAAGAAGAAGAAAATGGCCTTCTAAATAGACAGTTGTTTCAAAATAACAATGTATATATTTATGCTAAAATTACTATTTAATCTTTTTTATATCTAGAAAATGCTTCAAAGACAGTTACATTAACTATACATATAGGTCTTAAATTATAGATTATATTATTTATGCTGAAATAAGAAACATTAGGGTTTCCAAGGTGGAGCTGGTAAAGCACCCACCTGGCAATGCAGGAGACATGAGAAACATGGGTTTAATCCCTGGGTCGGGAAGATCCCCTGGAGGAGGGCAAGGCAACCCACTCGAGTATTCTTGCCTGGAGAATTCCATGGACAGAGGAGCCTGGCAGACTATAGACCATAGGGTCTCAAAGAGTTGGACACGACTAAAGTGACTTAGTATATATGCAAGAAATGTTACCAAAATCTATTTCATAAGTTCTCCACCATATGTATATGTATGTACACACACACACACATTTATATAGTAAATTCTATGGTGGTCATAGATAATAATGTGATGACATAAAGTGATGCAATGATAAACTTTCAGGTTTTATTTTAGAATTACTGCTGCTGCTGCTGCTAAGTTGCTTCAGTCATGTCCAACTCTGTGCGACCCCATAGATGGCCGCCCACCAGGCTCCCTCGTCCCTGGGATTCTGCAGGCAAGAACACTGGAGTGGGTTGCCATTTCCTTCTCCAATGCATGAAAGTGAAAAGTCAAAGTGAAGTCACTCAGTCATGCCCGACTCTTAATGATCCCATGGACCACAGCCTACTAGGCTCCTCTGTCCACGGGATTTTCCAGGCAAGAGTACTGGAGTGGAGTGCCATTTCCTTCTCCGACAAGAGGGACCAGTAGCATAAATTTAGATCTAAAATTGTAGCTGTTCTGAGGTATACTAATGTCCCAGGTAACAACTAGACATATAAAAATTATTATTTTCACTAGAAATTTCCCCCAAACAAGTGTCACAATCTTTAAAGAAAATAGAGAAAAATCCTTATTCATTGTGGCAATGCCCTGCATACAGACCATCTGTATTTATCTACTAGGACTTCTATAGCAAAGTGCCACAGATTGAGTGGCTTAAACAATAGAAATTTAATTTCTCATAATTCTAGACACTGGAAGTACATGATCAATGTGCCAGCAAATTCAGTTTTGGTGAGAACTCTCTTCCTCCCTTGAAGAGGGCCTTTTTTTTTTGCTGTGTCCTCACTGGCTTTTCCTTGGTGGGGGGTGGAGGTGTGTGTGTGCATGTTAGGTATGTATGTATGTACACACACGTGCGTACACACAGATCTGCTGTTACTTCTTATAAAGATACTAATGCTATAGGATAAAGACCCCACCCTAATATCTCATTTATTTTGCGTCCTTAGAAGCCTATTCAAATAGAATCATCTTGGAATTTAGTGTGTCAACATGAGCTTCAACATTCATTCAGTCGTTAACACCATCCCTATAATGTAATGACTGGAAAAAATATTTTAGCTTCATTAAGAAGTAATCCTCTCCATACGTGCCATTTTGGAGCTATTTAATTCTAAATATTTGAGATCCATAGTTTAAATCAGCTTAAGGATCTTCCATGCTTAGGACCACTTTGAAAGCTACTTGATTCTCAGCTTTACCCTGGGTGCTTTCCATGATCTGCCAGGGAGGTAGCAAAAGTAGGAGTGGAGGATGGAAAACCCAAGATATACAGTACAAGTGGTGCACTCTAAACTTAAAAAAAAAAATTTTTTTAACTGAAGTATAGTTGCTTTACAATGTGGTGTTAGTTTCTTCTGTACAGCAAGGTGAAGCAGCTATATTAATACATATATGCCCTCTGTTTTGGATTTTATTCCCATTTAGGGAACCACAGAACACTGAGTAGAGTTCCCTGTGCTATCCAGTAGGTTCTCATTGGTTATCTGTTTTATACATAGTAGTGTATATATGTCAATCCCAATCTCTCAATTTATCCTCTCCCTCTTCCCCTACTTCCCCTGCCTCGGTGTCCATACATTTGTTCTCTATGTCTGTGTCTCTATTTCTGCTTTGCAAATAAGTTCGTGTCTACCGTTTTGTAGATTCCACACGTATGCATTAATATACAATGTTTGTTTTTCTGACCTACTTCACTCTGTCTGACAGTCTCTAGGTCCATCCACATTTATACAAATGGCACAATTTTGTTTCTTTTGATGGCTGAGTAATATTCCATTGTTATATGTGTCCCACATTATCCATGCCTCTGTTGATGGACTTTGAGCTTGCTTCCATGTCCTGGCTATTGTAAATAGTGCTATAATGAACACTGGGGTGCGTGTATCTTTTTTGAATTATGATTTTCTCTGAGTGTGTGTCCAGGAGTGGGATTTCTGGGACATATGGTAATGACCAAAATGTATCTCATAGACTGGCCAAAAAGCTTGCTTGCTAAATCTAAATGCTCTTCTCGAAAATAGTTATAGTTAGAATTAAAGTATTTTGATCGAAGCATTGTCACTTTTGAGTAAATAGTCAACCTTGTTAGGTTCCGTGGGGCTTGCAACAAGCTCTTTTCCTAAGAATGAGCTTGCCTAGATTTTACATGCTTAGAAATATTTAACTTTGTTATTGCCTTATGTGTTTGTTCTTTAAGTGCTATTGTGAAATTTATGTATGTATATTTGTTTCACACTTTACCTAAAATAATTTTATGAAAATTGCCTTGAACTAAGGATTGTGACAACTTTTATAAGTTAATCTTTACTGAACTCTGCTAAATGATTATCCTGATATTTCACTTTTTACCTAAACCTAGCACTCTACTTTTTTAACCTTCCTAGTTACATTTCTGAGAGAGTTTTCTACATATATCGTTTTTTTTTTTGAGGTGAGAAAGTAATTTATTGGACTGTTTCATGTTTTCTTTTGTTTAATTTAAGACAAAACATATTTCTGGAATGGACTGTTGCAGAGGGATTGTGTCAAAAGCAAAGTATCTAATAACCTCTTCACTGCCTTTGCAAGAGCTCAGTATTAAAACATTTGTCTAGGGCATTAAAATGACGTACAGAGTGATGTTTATTGCTCTGGAATAAAAAGCCCTGCATGCTGTTTTTCCAGAAATTCTTTGTCTCACTGCATACTTGGATTTGCTATGCAATATGATTTTTATTTCTTGAGCCCAGACTTCCTAGATATACCATCCTTGATCTGTTCACTTCTTGTCTTCTATACATCAAACAATGCACGCATCATTGGAGTATATTATTTTTAAAAACAGGTCTGGTACTTTCTTGGCTCTTTTGTAACTGTTATTATTGGAATTTTTACAATATTATGGAATTCAATGGGACCCTACAATTTCCTTGAGTGTAGGATTTCTTCTTTCCTGTGTTTTTATGCCACAAAACTAAGTTTCAAAGAGAAACATGAGAAACACCCTTCTTTCTGCACAGAATAAAAGGGCCTCAGCAAATTCCTAATCTAATTAACATCTTTAACAACTCAGACAATAAATTGACTGCAACTGCCCTTGAAGCTCTATGCCATCTTGTTAAGCTCCTTTCCAAGACGGCTATAAATCAGAGGAGAAATGCTAGGGTTGTTGCACATGTTTGTTGCTTATTCCAATGTGAAAGGCTGATTGCTTTAGCAACTGCTCATTTAGACTGGATACTTTTTTAGATGTGTTTAGCATTTCAGGTTTGGAAAAGAGGCCTCTCTGCATTCACAGGACTATATGTTGGCTACAGTTCCTTTAAGCCAAAGTCTAATAACTTGTTTGCTTATTATGAAGTCTAATTCAGAAAGTCTTAATTATTGTCACACAAATATGACCATCAAATAATTTAGCTGAAATTTAAAAAATAGTCAATTATATTGTATCATGTTGACAAACAAGGAAAAATTTTAGCCTATTCATAAAATGGGAAAAATAATAAAGAAAAAATTAGGAAAAATATCATCAAGTTATTAGAGAAATATGGATAATGATATCATTGAACAACTGCTTTATACCTGTTTATTTCAAAAATATATAAATGATAAACAACATCAGTAAAGTTCATACTTTCATATACTGTTCATGGTGTTAAAAAGAGACAAAATTTTTCAGAAGCCAATTTCATAATATATACAACCATTTCTAATATTTGGCAATCCTATCTGTGGTTATCTATCAAAGAAAAATAACTGAGATGGTTAGAAAAGCATTATTTATAATTGCCAAAATTTGATAACACGAGAGTGTCTGAAAATCAAATGGTTAAGTTATAACACATCAGCTAGCTGCATATTAATCAACAATTAAAATTATAATTATAAATATCATATACCAATATGGAAAAAAGCTTATGAACGAACATTAACAGGGAACAACAACAACAACAAAAAAAACAGGATAAAAATTTTGTGCACACTACAGATACATAGAAATATGCAGATAAATAGATGGAGAATAATACTCCAGAACAATGATAGCTGCAATTTGGGGGCAATATTTTAAGAATATTTTTGCTTTTCTGCTTTTCAAACTTTGTAGTAATATGGCTATGTTAATATTATCTTTATAAGCCTGGTGTGCTGCAGTCCATGGGGTCACAATGAGTTGGAGATGACTGAGCAACTGAACTGAACTGAATATTAAAAACCATAGTGATTTTTAATCTACTGTTTATAGATTAGTAAACAAAGATGCCACCCAAATAACTCTTTGGGAAATGACCTCTGCCCAGCTTTCCAACATTCCATAAAGTATGTATTTATTTCTGAATTATTGTGAAAGAATTAGAAAATATTAAAGAAAAATGAGGCAAAGCCTACCTGCACTTCAGCAGTGGCTAATATGTCATGAATGAGTTGTGAATAACTGAGGAAGATTTTACAGACTGACTTAACTATTTCCACATCTTTGGGAAGGAGGCTAGAAAATATTTTGCAAAAAATACTTTTCCATAAAGCATATTATATATGGATTAAAGCTTATGGAAAGTGTCTTTAAAATGATGGGTCAGTCAGCCTAATGGAGAAGGAAATGGGAACCCACTCCAGTATTCTTGCCTGAAAAATGCCAAGGACAGAGGAGCCTGGTAGGCCATAGTCCATGGGGTTGCAAAGAGTCAGGCACAACTGAGAGACAAGCCCACACAAGTCAGCCTAACGGCAAGCTGTGAAGAGCTACTGATGAGGGTTTCCCCCCTTCAGGGTGATATCACAAATCTTCCAAATTAGCATTTACCCTTTAAGGTTAGACTTGAGAAATGCAACTTTCAAAGTCTCTATTATCCTGATGAGCTTTTGTTTCTTGACAAGTTATGGTATAGTGTTATTTCTACATTTAAGGTTACCAGATACCTGCAGTTCCAGGAGAAGCCTGGGATGTGCTCTGTACATCCTCAGCTGCATCTTGTCACTATTTGGAGGAGCAACTTAGAGAATTCAGCCATTCCTGGGGGATAAAGGATTTAACTTGACTTTATTTATGGAATCCACATTCAGTTGAATATTTGTTGCATGTGTCCATTCATGACTACATAAATGAACAACTGAATATATGATTGAATCACGTTTTTATTCTCCTTATGGGCTCTCTAATACTTTTTCTTACAGTTTCTCTAGATGAGAATGAGGAAGCTTGACCTACACTTTTCCATCCCATATTCAAGGGCAAGATGAATGATCTGACCAATGTGAAGATTCATCTGACCTGGTTCTTCAAAGTTGCAAGGTACTCCATTTCTTTATAAAACAATATCACCTGAAATAGTCTGCTACAAAGAGAACTCTCCTCCAAACAGGAGGGTATATGTTTCTGTTAACAAATTTATATTGACACAGAGTGAATCTGACCTTCTAAATAAAGGCCATATAAACCGGATAAATCTTCTAGATAATCCAGAACAAGTATTTAGTGTCTCAGCTTAGATGAGAACTACTTGAATCTGAGGGTTTAGAGGCAAAATATAAAGATCCATAAGAACTGGGGAAGCACAGTAAGTGGTCAGCCCTAACCTAGCTTGGCTTTACCAATGGCCAGTGGCAACAAGTGCTAAGGACCCTCTCACATGGAGAACCAAGGGACTATGCCTCTGAATTCGAAGTTATGTAAGAATTGAATTGGGGCTGAAGGCTTTTTTGAGTTTTTAAAGAAAAAGACAGAGCCTCAGTCTGGCCTATTACAAAAGCTGTCTCTCTTCAGTAGTAGAGTAGAGTTTTTACCTACACATGCCTATAGTTTTTGCCTACCCATGCCTATAGTTTTTGCTATAAACCACTTTTCTTGTTATTTGGGCACAATTACATGATACTATGATGTTTTGTAATTCCCTTTTCGTTTGGCTAGCTATAGTCACTGCTATGGATATGTTTAGAATCATTAATTTGTGTAACTCACAAATTTAATGTATCTCCTAACTAACTTAAAAGCAGTAATTGTACTGAAAAAAAAAATCTCTGCACTTGTCTTACAGTATGAAGAGCTTGGAGTCTGTTTTGTTCTCTTATAGTCTTTTAAATTTAGAATTCTTATCTTAATGGCCCTTAATTCCTTGTTTATGCTGATTTGCCTTGTCCGGTGCTTTTCAGTTCTGTTCAGTTGCTTAGTCATGTCCTACTCTTTGCGACCCCATAGACTACAGCATACCAGGCTTCCCTGTCCTTCACCATCTCCTGGAACTTACTCAAACTCATGTCCATGGAGTCAGTGATGCCATCCAACCGTCTCATCCTCTGACATCCCCTTCTCCTCCCACCTTCGATCTTTCCCAGCATCAGACTCTTTTCAAATGAGTCAGTTCTTCGCATCAGTTGGCCAAAGGATTGGAGTTCCACCTTCAGCATCAGTCCTTCCAATGAATATTCAGGACTGATCTCCTTTAGGATGGACTGATTGGATCTCCTTGCTGTCCAAGGGACTCTCAAGAGTCTTCGCCAACACCACAGTTCAAAAGCATCAATTCTTCAGTGCTCAGCTTTCTTTATAGTCCACTCTCACATCCATACATGACTACTGGAAAACCGTAGCTTTGACTAGAGACGGACCTTTGTTGGCAAAGTAATGTCTCTGCTTTTTAATATGCTGTCTAGGTTTGTCATAACTTTTCTTCCAAGGAGTAAGCATATTTTAATTTCATGGTTGCAGTCACCATCTGCAGTGATTTAGGAGCTCCCCCACCCCCCAAAAAAAATTTCTGTCACTGTTTCCCCTGTTTCCCCACGTATTTGCCATGAAGTGATGGGACCAGATGCTATGATCTTAGTTTTCTGAATCTTGAGTTTTAAGCCTACTTTTTCACTCTCCTCTTTCACTTTCATCAAGCGGCTCTTTTGTTCTTCTTTGCTTTCTGCCATAGGGTAGTGACATTTGCATATCTGAGGTTATTGATATTCCTCCCAGTAATCTTGATTCCAGCTTGTGCTTCATCCAGCCCAGCTTTTCTCATGATGTACTCTGCATATAAGTTAAATAAGGAGGGTGACAATATACAGCTTTGACATGCTCCTTTCCCGATTTGGAACCAGTCTGTTGTTCCATGTCCAGTTCTAACTGTTGCTTCCTGACCTGCATACAGATTTTTGAAGAGGCAGGTCAGGTGGTCTGGTATTCCCATCTCTTTCAGAATTTTCCACAGTTTGCTGTGACAACAGTCAAAGGTTTCGGCATAGTCAATAAAGCAGAAATAGATGTTTTTCTGGAACTCTCTTGCTTTTTTGATAATCTAGCAGATGTTAGCAATTTGAACTCTGGTTTGTCTGCCTTTTTGAAATCCAGCTTGGACATCTGAAAGTTCATGGTTCACATACTGTTGAAGCCTTGGTTGGAGAATTTTTAGCATTACATTTCTAGCGTGTGAGATGAGTGCAATTGTGCAGTAGTTTGAGCATTCTTTGGCATTGCCTTTCTTTGGGATTGGAATGAAAACTGACCTTTTCCAGTCCTGTGGCCACTGCTGAGTTTTCCAAATTTGCTGGCATATTGAGTGCAGCACTTTCACAGCATCATCTTTTAGGATTTGAAATAGCTCAACTGGAATTCCATCACCTCCACTAGCTTTGTTCATAGTGATGCTTTCTGAACCCACTTGACTTCACATTCCAGGATGTGTGGCTCTAGGTGAGTGATCATACCATCGTGATTATCTGGGTCATGAAGATCTTGTTTGTATAGTTCTTCTGTGTGTTCTGGCCACCTCTTAATATCTTGAGCTTCTGTTAGGTCCATACTATTTCTGTCCTTTATTGAGCCCATCTTTGCATGAAATGTTCCCTTGGTATCTCTAATTTTCTTGAAGAGATCTCTAGTCTTTCCCTTTCTATTGTTTTCCTCTGTTTCTTTGCCCTGATCACTGAGGAAGGCTTTCCTATCTCTCCTTGCTATTCTTTGGAACTCTGCATTCAAATAGGTATATCTTTCCTTTCCTCCTTTGCTTTTCGGCTCTCTTCTTTTCACAGCTATTTGTAAGGCCTCCTCAGACAGTCATTTTGCTTTTTTGCACTTCTTTTTCTTGGGGATGATCTTGATCCCTGCCTCCTGTACAAAGTCATGAACCTCTGTCCATAGTTCTTCAGGCACTCTGTCTTTCAGATCTAATACCTTGAATCTATTTGTCACTTCCACTGTATAATCGTAAGGGATTTTATTTAGGTCATACCTGAATGGTCTACTGGTTTTTCCCCACTTTCTTAATTTTAAGTCTGAATTTGACAATAAGGAGTTCATGAACTGAGCCACGGTCAGCTCCCAGTCTTGTTTTTGCTGACTGTATAGAGCTTCTCCATTTTTGGCTGCAAAGAATATAATCAGTCTGATTTCATTTTTAACCTTCTGGTGATGTCCATGTGTAGAATCTTCTGGTGTTATTGGAAGAGGGTGTTTGCTATGACCAAAGCGTTCTCTTGGCAAAATTCTATTCACCTTTGCCCTGCTTCATTCTGTAGTCCAAGGCCAAATTATCTGTTACTCCAGGTGCTTTTACATGGTTAAAAATCATCTACTCTTGTTGGTCTCACTTGCTACTCTTCAGGCTGTCTTTACTACACTTTGCTGGATCTCTTTAAAACCTATACCTTTATTAATCAGGCCACTTTCACCCTGGATTTGTAGTTACTAACTTGTCTATTTAGACTGGAGGATTAAAAATATCCCTAATATCAGCACTTTACCAATAAAAATCCTCCTGTTTTGATTGCTTTTGTGGAAGAAAAATTATAGGGAGAAAAGTCTTTGCTTCTACTTGCTTTCATTAGTGTGTACTCAAAAAAATATATATAGCAAAATAAAGGCACTAATTAAAAACTATATGCAATTGCATCTTTTTACCTATTCACTTTTCTTTTTTCTCTGACCATCTTATTCATCTGTATCTCTAGCCAAGAATATTGTGCTTAACATGTGATAGGTGCTCAATAAAGCTATATTGAATTGGAATGAAATATATCCATGAGCATGTTAATGATATGTAAAACATGTACTAAATTTCATGAAAGATAAATCAAAAATTTCAGATTTTCCTTCTCAAATTATACTCAAACATGTCATCTAATGAGATTCTGGGACTACATTCAACAATGGATTTTGTTGTAAAATATATAACTCCCTGGTCATCACTAAGCAAATTGCTGAGACACTAAATCACTTTATAAATAAATATACACAGCAACAACTGTGTTTATCTCTAGTTTCTATGAATTGGTCATCCAAACAAAAGATCTTCTTAGACCATTTTGTTACTTAACATGTAAACTTAAAGTCTTAAGCTTTCCAATTATGCCTAATGAGAGCTCCCAAAGTTATAAGCCACATAAGTGCATTGTTAAATAATCTAATTTAGTAAGTACTTAAAATAGCTATGTTTTAAAAGACTGGGTTGACCAGACACAAAAAGACCACATATTGTACTATTCCATTTATACAAAATGTCTAGAAAAGTCAGAAAGACAGAAAGTGGGTTAGTAGTTGCCTGGGGCTGTGGGTAGGGACAGGAGTTAGCTGTAAATTGCACAGGGATCTGAATGGGGCAATGGGACTGTTCTAACCAGAATTGTGATGATGGTTGCAGAACTTGGTAGGTTTACTAAAGTTTTCCATACACACACACAGGAATGGCTTGATTAAAATGCTTTCAAATAGTATGTTATTTCAGTGATTCTTTAATAAAATACACTCAGTTTAAGCTTCTTATGGGAGTTTCATCACTAAGTTGTGTCCTGCTCTCTGACCCTGTGAACTATAGCCTGCCAGGCTCCTCTGTCCATAGGATTTTCCAGGCAAGAATACTGGAGTGGATTGCCATTTCCTTTTCCAGGGGATCTTCCCAACCCACGGATTGAATACGGGTCTCCTGCACTACAGGCAGATTTTTTTTTTTTTTTTTTAACCATCTGAGCTACCAGAGAAGCACAATCTGTCATTTTGTTACACATAGAGGATAACAGAAATAATTCTAGATGTTTGCTGTGCCTTCCTGCATTTAGGGATGGATGTGCCTGGCTTCCAGATGGCGCTAGTGGTAAAGAACCTGCCTGCCAATGCAGGAGACATGAGAGACAGGGGTTCGATCCCAGGGTTGAGAATAACCCCTGGATGAGGGCATGACAACCCATTCCAATATTCTTGCCTGGGGAATTCATAGGGTCATACAGAGTCGGACACGACTGAAGTGACTTAGTACACATACACGTGCATGTCTTATTCTCCAATTTTAACCAGTTTACTGGAAAACTCAGATGATGACAGTGACTGGAAATAGTCTCTGGAAGGAAATTTAAAATGTATGCAGGCACATCATTCATGTCAGTCTTTATCACAGCTCTGCATCCCTAGCACCTATCATGTTGTCATGTACATGGTATATGATCCATAAATAACTGTGACATAAGCAAATGGAGAACCACATGACTACATAGCTTGGCAGTAAAGTTGCTGATTCTATAGCAGGGTTTCCTATAAATGTAGGAAGCTGTATTAAGTAATTTATAACCTGCGTTCTGTTTTGGTACTTCACAGTTGTTTAAGATTTAACACAGAATACAATTATTTTAAACCGAAGATCATTTTTTCTGTACACTACTATTTTGAAATATTTTTTTAACTTCTCAAAAACTGAATGTTCCCCCATGAGAGGGAGTTAAAAAATAAGCACACTCTTCCATCATGTTACTAGAATACAATGTAAAACCATTTCTATAATCATAGAAATAAGTAGTTATTGTGTGTTCTGGTTTATTCATAAAATTCTGTTGGAAAGACCTACTTGCAGTTCAGCTTTTGGCAGTGGACCCTTTTTAGGAACAGAATCAATAAAAGTCAGGGTGTATTAAGGGATTTATGGATCAAAACAAAGGCGTTTTGGCATAAAAAAGAAATTAATTCTTTATAACCCAAGTTTGACTTATGATAGTTGATTCTGTTGAGCTAAATGGTATATTTAACTCAGTCACAGAGTGCTAATTTCATGGTCCTTTTCTTTCCCCCAGCTGTTCCTGCATAGGTGTTAGAGGTAATTAACTGCCATTTTTCTCAGTAATACAGAAACTGCAGTGAATCAAAAACCTCTGTGAGTGATTGTAGAAAATGGCAACACTTAGTTTATTATGTAGCACATTCTTATTCCAGTTGTCTAATGTTGGGAGCAGTTACCCTAGAATTTTTCTCACTGTATAACAACTTTCAATCCACTGATGCACAAGCACATGCATACATCTTGGCACACACATACAAACATGAATATACACTGACACACCCAAAGGCTGCATTTATTTATGGCAATTGTAGTTATAAAGATAATAGATTGAAATTTCAGTATTCAGTTTAAAATAAGAGCCACTACTTTTTAATTGTTTTTCATTGTTCCATCATTTCAAAATGGATAGCTTAAAAAAAAAAAAAAATTGTGTCCATTGCACTGTAGTGAGAAAGAATACATCTTTTCCTTTTTATGTGCAACATGATCAAGAAAATTTGAATATCATCATTTTTTAGTAGCCTGTGACTCAGAGGTAGTCAAACTTCCAGTCTCTCAACTGAGATCACTAATAACTGCACCTATCACAGTTACTCCGTTTGAAACTGTACTTCTGGAAGTAGTTTCCTAATTGGAAGCTCAATGCTCAGCTCATTAACATATTATCTGGGCAGGCTGCTAGGAAACAGTGGAGAGCTGCTTTCTGAGCCTTTGATCCTGTGGTACAGGTAGAATTCCTAAAACCAAGATTCAGCCTCTTATTTTGCAATCAAAGCCTGCCCTGGGGGCCACATATGTGTAGTTGGGCCACCAGAACCACAGAGGACTTGCCATGTGTTTCTCACCTTGGAAATTTCTATCAGCAGAGTTCCACTAGCGCTGTCTTTTCATTTAAGAGGTTGATAAGGAGACTTGGCCACTGCTTCCATGACCCAAGTCACCACGTGCCTAAACAGGGCTTTTTCATGGCAGAGGCAACCGGGTACCAGAGACGCTTGTTTCACTTTTCTTTAAGGTACACCAAGGAAAGCACATTGGGCCCAGAATACAACTTTTCAACACATTGTCTTTATAGGACCTGGAGGAGTCATTTGTTAAATTATCCTACTGAATAATAACCTAGCGTCTTGTTTAATAATGTATGTCTTCCTCATGACACTTGAAGCTCATGAAGATAAAGTCCACGTTTTTCTTTTTGTTCACTACAGTATACACAATGCCTTTAGCATAGTGCTTAGTGCGTGGTAGGAAATTGATATTTATTTGTTGAAATACTTTTAAAAATTATAACATACATTTGTGTGAGTAGTTACTTACTGTTATTATTCAGTTATAAACTCACTGGCTTGTTATGATTCTTGACGCCCACCCATATAAAGAGAGCCAGATTACTGGTGTATAAAGTCAGTGGTATTTTTACTCTCAACAACTCATAACTTGTTTTCAGAACTTTCAAAATAATGGCTCTAGTCTGATGACATATTTAAAAATCAATTTCTCTGTTTTACCCAGAGTTTCAAACATTTCTTCTTTCTGAGATTGTTGTGGGCAATTAGGGACTGGTGTTTGTTCATCAGCCTCCTTAGTTTTGGACTTTGGATCTGCAAGATTTCAATCACCTAACCAGTTGTGACTTACGTCAGCTCTACCTCAGTTTGTACTCAGAGTCAGCTCCCCATGCCTGCAAGCTTGCATGACCCAGCAACTCTTTGGAGCACCATGCTCACACAGGGTAGTGGTTTTATGTTTCTCTCTGAGTGGCCCCTGGCAGAAATGGAAACACTTATCACAAAGTGGACAACAGATCTAGGATGTGCACTCCATTTGGGAACAGATTTCTCCTTGTCTTGATTTCTGCCCAGGTGGACACAGGCCTTCAAATCTGAGGATTATTATTTTGAGGATTTATTTGGCATCTGTGAAGTACTGACAGGGTCCCCTGTACTGAATAAAACATAGTAGGCCACATGCTTCACTTTCCCACTGGGCTTAGCATGGAGGTAATTATGGTTCTGGGTTTTGTGCATGTTTGGAATTTAAAACTGTTGCTTTGTCAGTGTGTTGATTTTATGGTCAGTCTCAAGAGTAAGTAGATTTCAAAAACACAGCCAGTTAAGAGGAGAGTTGGCTGACTGTGAGATAGAAGTATCTGGATAATAGTAGTATTCGTCCCACAAGATGGTTCTGAAAGAAGGGTTATAATTGACTTAAGCCATTTTTTGCTGCCTGTTCTTTTAAACATGTGGCTGGAAAGCCTCTTCTGGCCTCTTAGCTCAAATGCTCAAACATATTCTGTAACAGTCAGGCAGCCTCGTCCAACACAAAGAAAGTATTGTACTTCATCACTTGCCTAGGTTTTTCTACAAGATCAAAAGTGAAAGCTATTTCCATTTGAATTGGAAATAGTAAAAGTTCTCTTGATAGAACTTTTAAAATATTTCTCTGTGCATCATAAAGAGGACACAAAGAACAATTGGATTGTATCTCCTTAAAGTAGTAAAAATGGAATAAGACTTACTGTTTCTGAAAATGTCACAGGCTGATATCAAGGAGATCATCAAACTGTTTAGTTGTATAAGGCACAGTACTCAGAGATGAAATAAGATTTAGGAGTACAGTTGAATCCTATAGACTGAGAGTTTTTGATACTTTCAACAAGGGTGTTTTATAAGGGAAGAATCTCTAAACCAACTAACTCATCAGGTAAAGACACTTACAGAGGATATTTATGTGACTTAAGAGGAAGAAGTGACTATAATCTCTTAAATGTGTTAGAAGTGTCATTTTCATGATAGTAATATGTAAAAGCCAAATATTCCTAAAAGGAATTTATTAGACAAGGTTTTATTATATAATTAGAATTTGTAACTAAACAAATGTGACAGAAACCTTTCTTTTTCAAAATACTGTATAATTATTTACACTAGAAGTTTGCATCTTATGTCTACCACACCCTCTCTGCCTCCATTTTTACTTACTGTTATTATTCAGTTATAAACTCACTGGCTTGTTATGATTCTTGACGCCCACCCATATAAAGAGAGCCAGATTACTGGTGTATAAAGTCAGTGGTATTTTTACTCTCAACAACTCATAACTTGTTTTCAGAACTTTCAAAATAATGGCTCTAGTCTGATGACATATTTAAAAATCAATTTCTCTGTTTTACCCAGAGTTTCAAACATTTCTTCTTTCTGAGATTGTTGTGGGCAATTAGGGACTGGTGTTTGTTCATCAGCCTCCTTAGTTTTGGACTTTGGATCTGCAAGATTTCAATCACCTAACCAGTTGTGACTTACGTCAGCTCTATCTCAGTTTGTACTCAGAGTCAGCTCCCCATGCCTGCAAGCTTGCATGACCCAGCAACTCTTTGGAGCACCATGCTCACACAGGGTAGTGGTTTTATGTTTCTCTCTGAGTGGCCCCTGGCAGAAATGGAAACACTTATCACAAAGTGGACAACAGATCTAGGATGTGCACTCCATTTGGGAACAGATTTCTCCTTGTCTTGATTTCTGCCCAGGTGGACACAGGCCTTCAAATCTGAGGATTATTATTTTGAGGATTTATTTGGCATCTGTGAAGTACTGACAGGGTCCCCTGTACTGAATAAAACATAGTAGGCCACATGCTTCACTTTCCCACTGGGCTTAGCATGGAGGTAATTATGGTTCTGGGTTTTGTGCATGTTTGGAATTTAAAACTGTTGCTTTGTCAGTGTGTTGATTTTATGGTCAGTCTCAAGAGTAAGTAGATTTCAAAAACACAGCCAGTTAAGAGGAGAGTTGGCTGACTGTGAGATAGAAGTATCTGGATAATAGTAGTATTCGTCCCACAAGATGGTTCTGAAAGAAGGGTTATAATTGACTTAAGCCATTTTTTGCTGCCTGTTCTTTTAAACATGTGGCTGGAAAGCCTCTTCTGGCCTCTTAGCTCAAATGCTCAAACATATTCTGTAACAGTCAGGCAGCCTCGTCCAACACAAAGAAAGTATTGTACTTCATCACTTGCCTAGGTTTTTCTACAAGATCAAAAGTGAAAGCTATTTCCATTTGAATTGGAAATAGTAAAAGTTCTCTTGATAGAACTTTTAAAATATTTCTCTGTGCATCATAAAGAGGACACAAAGAACAATTGGATTGTATCTCCTTAAAGTAGTAAAAATGGAATAAGACTTACTGTTTCTGAAAATGTCACAGGCTGATATCAAGGAGATCATCAAACTGTTTAGTTGTATAAGGCACAGTACTCAGAGATGAAATAAGATTTAGGAGTACAGTTGAATCCTATAGACTGAGAGTTTTTGATACTTTCAACAAGGGTGTTTTATAAGGGAAGAATCTCTAAACCAACTAACTCATCAGGTAAAGACACTTACAGAGGATATTTATGTGACTTAAGAGGAAGAAGTGACTATAATCTCTTAAATGTGTTAGAAGTGTCATTTTCATGATAGTAATATGTAAAAGCCAAATATTCCTAAAAGGAATTTATTAGACAAGGTTTTATTATATAATTAGAATTTGTAACTAAACAAATGTGACAGAAACCTTTCTTTTTCAAAATACTGTATAATTATTTACACTAGAAGTTTGCATCTTATGTCTACCACACCCTCTCTGCCTCCATTTATAGGTCCCAGTAATGACCCCAGGCACAAAGCAGAAAAAGGTGAGGGCCATCTACCTGGTATAGTAGATTTTTTTTTTCCATTACAGCAAGCCCAGAATATAATGATATGCCACTGAGGAAAGGAAAGATGAGAAGGAATTGTAAGCGTAAACTGTGTCATTCTGCTGTCTCTCAAATGAATGTCTCTCAGTGGTGTATAGGTTATATATCTGGAAAAGAGTCTTTGGATGTTGACTATTGATACTGGAAGTAAGATTCTGGTGAGAGAGGCAAAGGTCACAGCTATGGAGGTAAATACGAAGAGCTCAGGGTCCTGGGAACCCAGTCAGGTTATCAGGGGTCCTTGGTGTGTTTCGCTGGCATAGGCAGAAAGGTGGGGGTGAGCAGAGCAGCTCCTGAAAAAGAATAGGAATGGGCTTTGAAAGAAGATAGTTCAGTGTTTGCAAAGAGAAGAATAAACGAGCACATTTGGAGGTGGGAGAGGCCACCACAGATTCCATGCCTGAACCTGTACCTTTGATCTCATCTTGGTCCAGGAGCCATGTCAATTCAGAGGAGGCCAAGGGCAAAGGCTTGCAGGGTTATTTGCCTGAGTACCTTTAGTTCGGCACTGCTAGGGTAGGAATCTCGGGGAAGTTGCACCCCCCACTAGGAGAGAGCAGCTCAGCGCAGTCATTTCTTCCTGTTTTTCTGCAGAGGGAGATCTGTGGGCTAGAGATGGTGGGTAATGCTCTGTACTTTTCAGGACAGTGTTATAAACTGGACTTGTTGGAGCTATTCACCGGAAAGCCATGTAGTGAAACGTAGAACATACGTATCTGAGACCACAGTATACCCTTCTTTACGGCTAAGGACGTGGGGAAGAGCCTCTTGGTGAGGACAGGCAAGGTGTCCGTCTTTGGTTAGTTTCATGAGCAGTCTGCTGTGAATGCTGTAAGGTCATCAGCATCTGTAGATACTTGGACCTACTCTTCTTTATTCACGAAACTTTTAATAGTTGTTTTTGATAATACATAATTTATGTTTTCCACATCAAGATGGACCTTATTTTCTAGATTTTTCTTTTTTGCTTTATTTTTTTTTCCCTGAATTGTGAATTTCCTGGTCACTCCAAGGATGAAAGAAGTGGCCAGCAAGGGACTGAGAAATGTTCGGGCCTTTTTTAAGATTTCAGAGGTACATCTTTGAATGTTTCTCAGGGACCTGCTTTTTGTTGAGCAATATGAAAAAGGTGTGAAGTGATGAAGTCTCAATCAAGAAGAGCAAGAGATGCAGCCTCCTCCTAAAATTTAATGTTATCATTAGTTGTGGTGACTGGTTGGGAAGCCCTAATAGGCTTGAATGTCAATCAGGTTCCATATCCTGAATGTTACTGGAAATAGAGCAGGAAACCAGGCTTCCAGGGGATAGGAAGCACCCTAGAAGACTTCCTCTGATAATTCAGGGCCATGAAACCCACCCCCACTGAGGGTGCATGATGCCTGTTAGATCATGAGCCCCACTGTAGCAGAGACAGAGAGCCCCCAGGAATAATGAGACAGGCCCCAGCAACCCCAGGAGCTGCCCTGGCCTCAGGCTGGAGAGAATGACTGAGGTTGACACAGTAACTTTAAAGAGCACAATAAAGTGACCTGGGGGGTTTGTTAACTGAGGCTCCTTTTTCCCTTGGAGTCTACTTTTTTCCTTTTATTTATAAAGAGTTCTGGTAACTTCTGTCTGAATTTTCACTTCCAATATTATTTAAAAACAAAGGATCTTTTAATAAGAGCTTACCTCTTAAGTACTTGCCTGTGAAAGAATTAATGACTTAGATGGTCATTGTATTGAAAATAAAAATCTGACTCTCCATATTAAGAACAGAACTGGAGAAATATGTATATACTGCAAAACAATCAAGGAATCCAGTCTCAGACCAATACTCATGGCTTGTTTCAAATTCAAAGTGGAAACACATTCTCAGAACTGGGAATTTTGTTTGAAAAAAAATGAGCAGTGGAAAGGCATTTAGTTCAGGGGTTAATTAAGGGCAGGGACTCTGAAGGCAGATGCAAAATTTAAATCATGGGATCGTCTTCAAGTTAGTTAGCCACGCTGTGGCTCAGTTGTTTTCTCTGTAAAATGAGGATAATAATGACATCTACCCACAAGGTTAAAAAAAATGCTTGAGGTTTTTACTCTGAGTTCGAGTCCTACTCTAAAAGCCGAGATGTGACTGTAGATTCCTGCTCGTCATCTATATATAAAGGGTGAGAAAGTGTTAGTCTCTCAGTCCTGTCCGACTCTCTGACTCTTTATGACTCCATGGACTATAGCCTGCCAGGCTCCTCTGTCCATGAATTCTCCAGGCAAAAATACCAGAATGGGTAGCCATTCCCTTCTCCAGGGGATCTTCCCAGGAATAGAACCCTGGTCTCTTGCATTACAGGCACCTTCTTTACCATCTGAGCCACCAGAGAAGCCCATATGTAAAGGGAGAGAGGATAAAATAAAATACCAACTTAAGCAACAGCAATGTGTATTCTGCGCTACCAGTTATTTAAAAAGTGATGCAGTTCTCCATCTGGGGGAGGGTTTTTTGGACTGGACAGTAAGGGTCCAGTGTTTAGTCTTCATGAAAGCCTAGATTGCCTGAGTTTTCCATCTGTCTTTTGGAATGCTGTGCTGCTGTCTATTACTTAACTGAAAGAGTTTTGCCAAACCCAAATCATTTGGAAAATAAAAGCAAAGCTCCAGACAAATATTAAGGCATGAATTTCCAACTGGTTTTGAAAGGAGGAACTACTTTTCACTTTTCATTTCTCAGAAAGCTTGGATAATGAAAGTATTTGATGGGAGCAGGGGGAGGGAGGTAGGGGAGGTTGGTTAGTGGAAGGGGAGCTGGTGAGAGAAAAATTGTAATAGTGGAGTCCTTGGAATGGTGGGAAGGTAGGGATGGGGAAAGATTAAAAAGGAAAAGTTTGGAAGAGGCATCATACCTTCAACATTGGAAGTCTTGGTAACTTTTGCAGTAATGAGTTGGAAATGAGTATTGGGAAGTGGCAGTCACTTGACTTGGAAAATGCCATTAAATTTCTATCTAGTGGATGGACAGATACTGCCAAGGTGCGCCAGACACTCCTAAGTCAGAAGACACAGCTGTTCAGTTTTTATTTTCAGTCAAAGCTAATTATTTGAGTAAATGAGAGTTGAGGAACTTTGGTAATAGGTAGAGGAACGTCATATTGATTTACCAGTGTGAGGTTTATTCACTTATCTTTAATTTGTTGTTTTGGTGTTATATTATTAAAATGTAAGAGTCTGTAAGTATGGTGAAATAGAGATATGCAGGGTGTGCAAGCTGAAACGTTTATATGTTATTGTTGCATTTCATAGGTTTAGTTTATTTTGAATGTGGCAGAACAGCCCTCTGTGTATTTATTTTCCAAAGGTGAGTCTTTTTGTGAAGCAGAGAATCCTTTTCTCATACTAGTGATGTTGGATTCCAATATTATGGCTTTTTAAGGTTCCTGAAATGACTTTCTAATAACCATAAATAGCTGTAAAGTCTAAAATGACTCTCTCTCTATAATGGATTCATAATCTGAGGCAATGGATCAGTAGTAACAATAACAACAAAAAATCTTAGGTCCCAAACCAGTAACACCATGGACCCTTTCTTTGGCACATACAGTATTATAAAGTTCCAAATTAGTTGTTAACTGATTTAAGACTTCACTGACAGGCTGTGCTCAACTCGTTTTGAAGGATCAGAGGCTCAGTTTGAGTGCATTCCTCAGAGGCAGCAAGGATTGCCAGTCTCCTTGACCCAGATTACTTGATTTACATTTGCTTTATTGTTCATACTGCGTATGCCGTGGTGGAATTTGAACCTGAGACATCTGATTTGCACTTATCTTCATGATACTCACCAATGGAATATGTTTAAAAAGTTGAATTAACTAATCAACTCAGATGAATGACTAGAATTTTGCCTTTGTTTTTATTTTTCTTCTCTCTCTCTTTGGTAGTAGTTAATGCATATGGGTAATCAGTTTGCATTGTTACTCTTCTGTTAATTTGGAAGATGCTTAAAATAGCCTAATCATTATCTAGAGATTAATCTTTAATCAGATGCCTTTTCAAAAAAGATATAGCCTTTTATGCAATCTTAAAAGACTATCTCCTTTAATAAAAAAAGGTTCTAATTAGAGACATTGTCCTGCTGTTCCTAAGTAGTAATAATTTAGGAACAATTCATGGGCTAAGGGATTATATAAATTTTCCAAAAATTATAGATACTGATGATAAAAATCTAGTGCAGAAAGAAAAACTTTTAATAGTTCAATGGGAAAAAATAAAACTATAGCAAGCAAATCATTCACAAGTTAAACCTAGAGAAGATACTTTAGAAAAGAATTTGCATTCACTTGCTTTTACAAATATGCTATTTTTCTGAATTCTCACTTAAAAAAACGGGCATAGTAGTTTACATATCCAAATATATATCATTTTTTTTAACAATCTTGTGTATAAAACCCAAGAAATTCTTGTTCCCATTTTAGAGGTGCAGAAACTGAGTTTCAGATATGTTTGAATCACTTGCTGGAGGTACCATAGCTAGTTAGCAATGGAATGAGCCATAGAACTCGTTATTCTGAGTTTCAGTCCAGAGCTCTTTCCACTGCATTACCCAGGCCCTCAATTTGCAGCAGAAGTTTTGCCAAAGTAACACAGAAATAAAAAGTCTAGTCCCAAAGGTGCTTCAATGCTAAAATATGAGATGTGATTTAAATTAATTGTCACGTTCTGTGGTGAAGAAATGAAAATATTATTCAAGTTTAACCTTTGAGACAAATTCAAATAAACTCAGCCGAATACTTGGAGAAAATTCCCTAGAACTGCTCCAGGGAAGGTGAATCAAATTTAGCCAAAACCATCAGCAATGTCCTACTACTGTTTAAAGTAGAAGCCATGCTGCTCTGGGGACTGCATTGTTTGCCATTTCTTAGAATGTATTCTTGTAGCACCCTGCTACACAGTGCTGGTTTGTGGAGAAATTGCTGGGTTCTTTCTAGATATCTCCACTTTTTAATTGCTTGAGCAAATGAGTAAAAAACAAGTGATGCTGCAGTCAGACTAACAGACTCCTTGGATTTCCTGATTCTTATATTTTTTATGGATTGATTGATATAAGTGAATAGTGAACACAGAACTGGATTGCAACCATTCTGACTTCTAAGATCTTAAGACCTATGTTGTCTAGTAGAGTGGGTAAGAGTTTATTCTCAGAATCAGACATTTCTAGGGTAAAAATATGGCTTTCCATTCTCCAGCTATGTGAAGAAGTTGCTTAATCTCTTTAAGTTTCATTTATTTCAAAATATTTATTGATTTTATAACTATGCCATGAAATATATTAGAGGTCAAAGATATGGCAGCATACAGAGAAAACAAAAATTTCTTTCCTCAAGGGGCTTCCATTTTAATGGCTCAATATCACTGAATGTTAAATGAGGATAGTCATTTCTCTCTACTGGAGAATTCCTGGGATCTTATAAAATTAGCGCTGACCTAGAAATACACTATGCACATGAGATGCTCTAATCTCTGCCTTAAAACAGGTTAAATAATGGGTTTTTAATGATCAGAAATTTCAATTCCAATGTATCCTCCTGTATAATTAAGCTGTGATCTTTCTGAAAATCTATGGGAAAAACCCAAATAGAAGTCAGCAGGAAGTATATCAGCAATGAAAAATGTTAATTCACCATCTCTCTCTCTCTTTTCTAACTTTTTTATTTTGAAATTATTTTAGACTTCAGAAAAGTTTCAAAGATAGTATAGAGAGGTTAGTATAGCTTTCACCCAGATTCCCCTAGTGGTAATATCTTACCTAGAAATCAATACTAATAATGTACATAAATTCAACTATAGGCATTATAGACCAATTGGAAAAAAAAAAGAACTAATATCCTTCGCTTCTGGAATCCAGTCCAAAAATAGCACATTGCATTTAGTTGTCATGTTTCCTGAGTCTGTTAGTTCATCAGTCTTTCCTTGTCTCTTATGACCTTGCTATATGTGAAGAATACTGGTCAGATGGAATGTCCCTCAGATTGCTTCTGTTTGATATTTTTTCTCATGATTAGATTGAGGTTGTGCGTTTTGGCAAGTATAGCAAAGAAGTGATGTAATCTTCTAAGTGTACCATATGAAGGGGTACAAGATGTTGACATGTTTTACTACTGGTGATACAACCATGATCACTTGATTAAGTGGGTGTCTGCCAGGTTTTGTCTTTGTAATTTATAACATCTTGGAGGAGATACTTTGAGAATTTTACCCACTAATTTTAGCATCCATTGGTAGATTTTGCTTGCAGTGGTGTTCCATTAGTGATTACTCTGCCTCATCTCCTCTACATTTATTTTAACTATTCTTCTGTAATGAAGAACTGTCTCTTCTCTTTCATTTGTGTATTTATCCAATTATTATAAATTTATGGATTTTTGTTTTATGCTGTGGTTATAATCCAGTAATATTTTTATTCAAATTGTTCTATTTTTGACCATTGGGAACTTTTTTGGCTTAACTCCTGTCCCTTTTGACATGTGTCCATCTAATTCTGAACACTTTACTTTCTGGCATCATATGCCTCTCTTTACTCATAAGGGGAGGCAGTTGGGTACTTTGAGAGTGTAACTTTTATATTTTTTTAAATGCTAAAACAAGTAAATATTTATCCTATAAGATTTATTCAGGAAAGATTAATGCCAGTGAATGTCTTTGCTTCACATTGTACCAAGCACTTAACTGTTTTGAAACTAAACTAACCATATTAAAGAACCTGAATTTTCCTGTATCCCTCATTTTACATAAGGGTGATTGTTTAAGCACATCAGTGTACCACCATTTAAATAATTCCTGATCTCCATTTTCCTCCCTAAGTAAGAGTATCACAGTACCCCATATACAGTGATGTGTATTTTGGTTATAAAATGACTGAGAATTGTATGCCCCTGATGTTTCTCACCAATACTCCTTAGTTCTGCTGGATTACGGAGTGTGGGATCAAGCTAAACAAAATGCTATTTCCAGAAATCTGTTAGGTGGACTTTTGTCTCTTATATATTTTAAGAGAATGGGAAAAACAATTCCACTCTTGTAGAAAAGAGACTTTAGAATAATTTGCTTGCAGTCTCTACCTTTTTCTAGTTTCAACAAACTAGGGCCCATGGGCCAAATTGAGTCAGTTGTCTAGTTTTTTACAGTCCACAAGCTATTTGTTATAGTCTCAAATGGCTGAATTTTATAGTTATATGACTCTCTACATAACATCCTCAGTTTTTTCCTCTGGACTCTCAAAGCCTACTATATATAGCCTCTTAAGAAAATCCTTCCTCTTTTCTAGAAGTCACTCTTCCTTACTTTGCACATACTGTTCCCTCTGCCTAAAACACTTTTCTCTAGTTTGCCCCATTGACTGATACCTACTTGTCCTTTAAGTCTCAACTCCAGGATTCTTGTTCTGCAGTCTTTCCCCAACCTACCACAAAGAATCAGGTATCTGTCTTCTGACTGCTTATACTGTGGGCATGTAGTATTACGTACATCTCTTCTCTGATTTACGGGTGTGATGGAGCCGTTTATGTACGTCTCTTCCCAGTTCCATATTCAGTGATATCACACTGGTATCTTGAAATTGTCCTTTTGACCTCTTGAGAGCAGGACATTTAACTTTTCTAACGCCCCACTGCTTATCACAATGGTTTTCTTTACTTTTTCTTTTTTCTTTTCAATGACTCCATCATCAAAGTCAGAACTACTTAAGGATTGAGACTGGATTTCATTAATTTTTATATTCTATAGTGGCTTATGTATAGTAGACAAAGGATGCTTTCTGAATTGATGAGAAACTGAGTGAATACTGTATCCATGGGGAAAAAGCCTTTTCTGTAATTATTTCTAAATCTGAAGAATAATAGTAAATTAACTTAGTGGCCTGGAACTAATGTAAATCAGAGATGTTCTCTTAAAGTAACCAAATTTCAGATCCTCAAGAGAGAATGAAGAATTAGAAAAGTAGTGAAATAAAAAGAGATTGAATATTAATAGAGTTTTCCAACTGAAGGCATTCCTAAAAATTATAAGTTCCAGAATGCTGGTGGCCTCCTGGAGTAAATCTTCAAGGCTTTTGATTCATGACGCAGCCTTTTTCTGTTGCACTGGAAGCCTAGAGTTAGAACACGTTTGTCAAAGGAAGCTCCATCTCTCCTAGTCTATATTTTCTCCATCTCTCCTTCCTTTCTTTAATTTAGGCTAGGGAAGAGGGCTACTGTGGAGAGTCTGCAGGGAAACTAGATTCATTTTTTCCTAAAGTTATTGGTAGAAAACAGAAGGTGAGTGGAGAAAGGGAATAAGAAAAATATGTCTTGGTCAAAATTAAACATGGCAGGAATATATTAACCTAAGTGTACTTGCTGGGACATTATAACTTCAAAAATCCCACTTTTTCTGACCAGTGTGATTTGACCAGTAAGGATTTGGTACAAAAATAGCACACACACCAAGATTCCTCCTATATCAGTCAGGGTGCTGGATTCCTTTACTTTGTCTCTATGGCTTCTAATTATGAAAAATAATTATTTTTCAAAGGACAGAATGATGCCCTACATATCTGAATCAATCACTTTCCAGAACTCCTGGGATCCAGGTGACTCTTGAGTTCTCCTACTATGAACAAAAACTCAATTCTCTAATTATTTCCTCCTGTTTCTCTCAAGTTAAGAAAACATCTCATAGGTGTAATATAGTACATGTACTCTAAAAGTAAGCAAAGTGAGGCATATAATTTATACCCTAAGTCAGAAAAGTCTCAATTATCTTTGATCACAGAGGAGAACCCAAAGGGAACAGGCTGTATTTCTACAAAGTAAAGTTTCCTGCAGTCAGTGGAGAAACTGAAACTGGAAATCATTGTTTCTCTGTCTAAACTCAATATCTGAATCTTTCAAAACTGTTTCTCAATTATTTTAATACATAGTTCTTTCTCACCCTATTTTGACAAAATTTGAAATTCTTGTTTTGTGGAATTTGAAATTCCTATTCTTTGAAAGCAATAGATCTGTCAAATAGGAATTTTTTTTCAGTAACACACAATTTGTTGCTCAGAAAGGCATTTTCTTGTTACTCCCACCATTGAGAATCATTGCAAATGATCAGTTGGTCTGTGGTGAGTAATCATTTTTCATTGCCCTATTGCATTCTGAATAATAATGGTGAATATGTAGACTGTCTTTTTGTTTGCATGACTTACTCTGTATTACAGAAAGCAGCTGGAATATGAATTGTTCAGGGTTAAAGTACACTACTTTTCAGTTTTTAAGTACAGAATCTTTTTTGCAGTCCCAATACCCATAAGTGCTACTAAAACTGTTTCATGAGTTTAGTCCCCAGATCTTCAGGCAGTTCAATAGTCCATGCTGTCTCAAAGTGAAAGACAGACAGTCCAAGTGATGGTGTTGCCAAGGCAAGAGGGTTGTATTTGGCTTCTGACTTGAAGGACAGTCTAGCTACTGTGAAAAGCCTGGGAATTTGACTTCTGTTATAATTGGATCAGATCTTTCCAGCAGCTCCTTGAACGGGATATTAGTTTCATATGGAACCTGCAGTTCTTCCAATTTGAGCCTTTGATCGTACAAATAAATGTTGAAACGCTGATGCTGATCCTGACATGCTAATAGAATTGGTGACTGGATTTGTATTCAAGCCTGTGAAAGACAAGGGAGTGGGCAAATAACTAAGTGGGCCATTTACTGAGGAGGCAATGGTGCTGGTTTAAAGATGATCAAAAGATTGTTTAAGGTTAAGATTTCTGGGAGGTTTACTTTTATTACTAAACTAATAGCCACCTGTATTATCCTAAAATCTGAAGTTGCTACTGACCTGTGAACCATCAAGCTGCCTATTTCTTGAGGAAGTGTTTTGTGGGGTTAGCAACCTTTTGGAGGTATCTGCGCCATTGCTATGCTTATTCACCATGTGGTTAAAGCTGATGCATCTGAAAAGTATGTGGAATCCCCTTTCAAAATGTATTATATTTGATGACTATGCTACAGGATATAACCA
The DNA here is from genome assembly GCA_006410635.1 of Cephalophus harveyi. NCBI lineage: Eukaryota > Metazoa > Chordata > Mammalia > Artiodactyla > Bovidae > Cephalophus > Cephalophus harveyi. The sequence continues at coordinate 16,668 of SJYT01022063.1, read as the reverse complement.
TCCACTCAGGATGTATTGAAAATTAGATCTGACATCTAACTCTTTTTAAATAAACTTTTTAAAAATTATACTGTTAGGTTTATAGAAAAGTTCCAAAGATAGTAGTTTATATATACCCAGTTTCCCCCACTGTTAATGTCTTACATTAGTGAGATACATTTGTCTCAACTAATGAAACAATATTGTTGCATTGTTACTAATTGAAGTCCTTTCTTCATTCAGGTTTTCTTAGATTTTAGCCAGTGTATTTTTTCTGGTTCAGGATACCATCCAGAATACCACATTATGTTTAGTTTTCTTGTCTTTTAGACTCCTCTTGGCTCTAACTGCTTCTCAGACTTTCCTTGCTTTTTATGGCTGTAATAATTTTGAGGGGCAGTGGAATGATATTTTCTAGACTATCCCTGGATTTGTTTATCTGATGTCTCTTTTATGATTATACAGGCATTATGGATTTTTAGGAGTAAGCCTACATACATAAACCTAACATATACTAACTAGATTGAGTAGTGTGCGTCACATTTCCTCATTGTGAAGTTACTTCTCTTTCCACCTTCTCACACTGTACTCTTCTGAAGGAAGGCTACATACAACCAACATTTCTTTGCGTGGGACTATCTACATAAAGAATTTGGCATTTTTCTCTGCAATATAGCTGTCTATTCTCTCTTGTTTATTTATTTATTCAATTATTTTTATTACTATACACTCACAGATATTTATCACCAATGCAATGTTATTTTGTTGCTTAAGTTGTATCAGCTTTGGCAAATGGGAGTTCATTGAGTTGATTCTTATGTCTCTTTGACATACCTTCTCACCCTCCACCAACATTGTTTAACCTTCATTGTTTTCTTAAACTGAAAGATCTCTGGCAGTCTGAGATCACCTAACAGTATCCTGTTGGTATATTCCCTGACTCAGTTCTAGAATTAGCCATAGCTTGGGATTTAAACATCAAAATCAAACACTAGTCAACAATTCAAAAATCTGTGGCCATTTTTTAATCTTCATTACTCATTTCTGTAAACTGTGTTTGTAGTTAAAACAAAAGCTTCTATTTGGTTGGTAACAGATTATTTTTCAAAGGCAAATAACTTGATAGCTTTTAAAATCATAATTAAAGATGTATCACTCTAATCCTCCCTGTTATGTGTAACTTGGCTGATTCAATAAAATATCATCTGACTGAATCACAACCTTAAGAAATCATCCCTGGCTGAAAGAGGAGAGTCAAATTACTGTATGAATAATTCTGCATCCTGGCGCAAAAGACTAGTTATCTCGGAAAAGCAGAGATCCCAAATAATGAAGGAGCAGCTGGGATCTAGAACTGTACCTGGGCTATAATTTCAGGACCTGGAAAAAAAAGAAAAAGAGACAAAAAGACTCTGTTCAGCATTGTCAACTTATTTATTACCTGATTGAAAATACAAAAATAAAAGTGATATCTAGTATCTCACTTGGGAATATATTATTAGAAGAATCCCACACAATTCTCAAGAAATATGATACAGAGTTTTGTATGCATTTAAAATTCAACTTAAAAGAAAAAAATAAGTTTTTAAAAAATTATGTTCCACTACTATTTTCGGGTGGTGGTCAGGGTGGGGGGTGTTGGGGAAGAAATTATAAAGAGTAAATCCCTTTTAATTGTTGTTGTTCAGTCATCCAGTCATGTCCAACATGGACTGCAGCATGCCAAGCCCCCTGTCCCTCACCATCTCCTGGAGTTTGCCCAAGTTCATGTTCATTGTATCAGTGACGCCATCCAGCCATCTCATCCTCTGAAACCCTCTTCTCCTCTGCCCTCAATCTTTCCCAGCATCAGGGACTTTTCTGATGAGTCATCTGTTCGCATCAGATGACCAAATTACTGGAGCTTCAGCTTCAGCATCAGTCCTTCCAGTGAATATTCAGGTTTGATCCCTTAAGATTGACTGGTTTGATCTTCTAGCTGTCCAAGGGACTTTCTGGAGCCTTCTCTAGCACCACAGTTCACAGACATCAATTCTTTGGTGTTCTGCCTTCTTGATGGTCCAGCTCTCACAACTGTATGTGACCACTGGGAAGACCATAGACTTGACTATACAGACCTTTGTTGGCACAGTAATGTCTCTGCTTTTCAACACACTGTCTAGGTTTGTAATTGCTTTCCTGCCAGGAAGCAATTGTCTTCTGATTTCATGGCTGCAGTCACTGTCTGAAGTGATTTTGGAGCCCAAGAAGAGGAAATCTGTCACTACTTCCACGTTTTTCCCATTCTATTTGCCATGCAATAATGGGGCTGGATGCCATGATCTTAGTTTTTTTTTTGTTTGTTTTTTGTTTTTTTAATGTTTAGTCTTAAGCAGGCTCTTTCACTCTACTCCTTCACCCTTATCAAGAGGCTCTTTAGTTCCTCTCCACTTTCCACCTTTAGAGTGGCATCATTCGCATATCTGAGGTTATTGATGTTTCTCCTGTGTATCCTTATTCCAGATTGTAACTTATCCAGCTCAGCATTTCTCATAATGTGCTCATCGTATAGGTTAAAAAAATCAGGGTGACAGCAGACACTCCCATCATACTCCTTTCTCCATCTTGAACCAATCAGTTGTTCTATACGGGGTTCTGAAACTGTTGCTTCTTGACCCATGTATGGGTTTTTCAGGAGACAGGTAAGATGGCCTGGTAGTCCCATCTCTTTAAGAGCTTTCCACAGTTTGTCATGATCCACAGAGTCAAAGACTTTAGCGTAGTTGATGGAACAGAGATAGATGTTTTTATAAAATTCCTTTGCTTTATCTAGAATCCAACGAACGTTGGCAACTTGATCTCTGGTTCCTCTTCCTTTTCTAAACTCAGCTTAGACATCTGGAAGTTCTTGGTTCACATAATGCTGAAGCCTAGCATACAAGCTTTTAAGCATTTTAGCATGGGAGATGAGTGCAATTGTCTGATAGTTAGCATATTCATTGGTACTACCCTTCTTGGGAATTGGGATGAGGATTGACCTTTTCCAGTCCTGTGGCCACTGCTGGGTCTTCCAGATTTGCTAACATAATAAATGCAGAACCCTTTTACTTGTCTTCAATGCAATCCTGTGGATTTTTTCCCAGAACATTAGGTGCTAGTTATTAATTTCTGCTAGCAGTCATATGTTGGTGAATCATCTCTTGAAAACACATTTGTCATAGTCTACTAAAGGTATTTGATACTAGAACTGAACTGAAGGTTCTTTAGCTTTTCTCTTACTTTAACAGTTTTGTTTTAAAGGTCAATTTTCTTTATAATTTAGAATTTTGTTATGCTAGACTTTTTTTGTCATTATTGTAGCATTTGTTTGCATTTGGAGGGCTGAGTCAGTAGTATCATTATAAAAAGCTATGTTTTTCCCATTTTCCTTTTCAGTCAGTTCAGTCGCTCAGTCATATCTGACTCTTTGTGACCCCATGAATCACAGCACACCAGGCCTCCCTGTCCATCACCAACTCCTGGAGTTCACTCAGACTCACATCTATCGAGTCAGTGATGCCATCCAGCCATCTCATCCTCTGTCATCCCCTTTTCCTCTGGTCCCCAATCCCTCCCAGCATCAGAGTCTTTTCAGATGAGTCAACTCTTTGCATGAGGTGGCCAAAGTACTGGAGTTTCAGCTTTAGCATCATTCCTTCCAAAGAAACCCCAGGGCTGATCTCCTTCAGAATGGACTGGTTGGATCTCCTTGCAGTCCAAGGGACTCTCAAGAGTCTTTTCCAACACCACAGTTCAAAAGCATCAATTCTTCGGCACTCAGCTTTCTTCACAGTCCAACTCTCACATCCATACATGACCACTGGAAAAAACATAGCCTTGACTAGATGGAGCTTTGTTGGCAAAGTAATGTCTCTGCTTTTGAATATGCTATCTAGGTTGGTCATAACTTTTCTTCCGAGGAGTAAGCATCTTTTAATTTCATGGCTGCAGTCACCATCTGCAGTGATTTTGGAGCCCCAAAAAATGAAGTCTGACACTGTTTCCACTGTTTCCCCATCTATTTCCCATGAAGTGATGGGACCAGATGCCATGATATTCGTTTTCTGAATGTTGAGCTTTAAGCCAACTTTTTCGCTCTCCACTTTCACTTTCATCAAGAAGCTTTTTAGTTCCTCCTCACTTTCTGCAATAAGGGTGGTGTCATCTGCATATCTGAGGTTATTGATATTTCTCCCGGCAAACTTGATTCCAGCTTGTGCTTCTTCCAGCCCTGAGTTTCTCATGATGTACTCTGCATAGAAGTTAAGTAAGGGTGACAATATACAGCCTTGACAGACTCCTTTTCCTATTTGGAACCAGTCTGTTGTTCCATGTCCAGTTCTAACTGTTGCTTCCTGACCTGCATATAGGTTTCTCAAGAGGCAGGTCAGGTGGTCTGATATTTCCAACTCTTTCAGAATTGTCCACAGTGTATTGTGATCCACACAGACAAAGGCTTTGGCATAGTCAATAAAGCAGAAGTAGCTGTTTTCCTGGAACTCTCTTGCTTTTTCCATGATCCAGTGGATGTTGGCAATTTGATCTCTGCTTCCTCTGCCTTTTCTAAAACCAGCTTGAACATCTGGAATTTCACGGTTCATGTATTGCTGAAGCCTGGATTGGAGAATTTTGAACATTACTGTACTAGCATGTGAGATGAGTGCAATTGTGCGGTAGTTGGAGCATTCTTTGGCATTGCCTTTCTTTGGGATTGGAATGACAACTGACCTTTTCCAGGCCTGTGGCCACTGTTGAGTTTTCCAAATTTGCTGGCATATTGAGAGCAGCACTTTTACAGCATCATCTTTCAGGATTTGAAATATTATTTAAAGAATGATAAGGTGCTAGTGGTAAAGAACCCACCTGTCAGTGCAAGAGATATGAATTTGATCCCTGGGTCAGGAAGATCCCCAGGAGGAGGAAATGGCAACCCACTCCAGTATTCTTGCCTGGAAAAATCCATGGACAGAGGAGCCTGGTGGGCTACAGTCCATGGGGTTACAGAATTGGACACAGCTGAATGAATGACCACACAAACCAACTAAATCAATTATTCTTTGGTCTTTTTTTCCAAAAACTCTATTCCTTTTCATTGGTTGTTTAAAATAAATTTATTTTTCATTATGGTTGTGTGTATTTTAAATTCTGATTTGCTCTCATGCAATAAAACAACATCAGCCTAAAGATAACACTTTATTTTTTGAAAATGTTTTAGAGTATTTTGCAGAATACAGGAATTGTCCAGCTAGAGACCATTCATGGAATAGTGTCACAAATCTACTGATATAATTCATTTCCCATTTATTTATCCTTCCATCTTTCTACCCATCTATTCCTCTATCTACCAGTTGTTTCTTAATAATGCTGTGTAAAACAATATACTAATGGGGTTTGAAGTAATACAGTTGTTTTTACAATTCTTATGTGAACAGAATGAGAAGGTTACTTTCTAGTAGAAGTCTTCATAAAAATTTTTACAGAAAGTAGAAGATAGTATGTACCAAGCTAGTGATGCAAAATATATAGACAGGCCAACAAAAATGGAGCTTTCCTTGTGATCAGAGCAATCTTATCAGGTCACACATAAAAATCAGACATAAACATTTGACTGGTCCTTAAAGGTTGGGTTGGATTTTAAAAGGGTGAGAAGGAAGAATGGATTCAGGAATGAATGCATTCACTCAGTCATTTATTTTGGAAGTGTCTAATAAATATGTGAATATAGGATAAGAGCATTATTTGAAGAACAGCTGATGATCCAGATTTTATGAAGACTCATATTCTCATTATAGTAAAATATGTGGCTAGAATTAGAAGTTGAGGACTGGTAATATAAGAACATGAATGTAAGTGTCAATATAATTCGGAGCATTAATTGGTATGTATTTGCTGATTTGAGCAAGAGATGACAGTAAATCCTACATTTTAAAGAAGAATGAGGGAGTGGTTAATATAGGGGGTTGGTTTATGAATATATAACAGCTGATTTAGAAAATGAATTAGTTTTACTAACAAGAGATAAAAGATTCTTTACAGTTTGCTAGAGAACAATGTATTTTTATTAGTTCAGTTTTATTCACTCTTAGCCATACAATGGGAGGAGAAAAAACGTAAAATGAAAGTGACCCAAACTCAGAAAGTAACTTGTTAGTCATAGAAAAAGATAAAGGCATCAGCTTGGGAAATTCAATGAGATGATTATGGAAATAAAAAAGTGGGTGGGTTCAAGGAACTTACAATTTTAATGAGGTTAGCTTTGAGAGAGAGGGAGAGAAATAGAGAGATATGTATACATGTGGTAGTATGTAAATGCTATACTGTGTTGGCTAATTTTATGTGTCAACTTGACTAGCTGAGGGTGCCAGAGATTTGGTCAAATTCCAGTCTTGATGTTACTGAGGAGGTGTTTTGTTCAATGTGATTAACGTGTAAGTCAGTGAACTTTCAGTGAAAGCACATTTTCCTCCATATTGTATATGGGACTCATCAAATCAGCTGAAGGCCTTAAACAAAACAGCTGAGGCTTCCTGAGGAAGAATGAATTCTACCTCCAGACTGCATTCAGACTTGAGCTGCAATTTCTGTTCTTCCCTGGGTCATCGGTCTACTAACTTGCATTGTAGGTTTCAGACTTGCCAGCCTCACTATTTTGAGGACCAAGTTCTTAATATAAATCTCTCTCTCTCTCTCTGTTTCTGTCTCTCCTGTCTGTGTGTCTTAAACATACATGCATGTACACTTAAGTATGTATGTGTATATATATATATGCTCAGTCACTCACTATGTCTGACTCTCTGACTCTTATAGCCAGCCAGGCTTCATAGAATTTTCCAGGCAAGAATACTGGAGTGGGTTGCCATTTCCTAGTCTAAGATATATATACACACACATATATACACACACACATAAATACAGATTGTTTAGTCATTCAGTCATGTCTGAATCTTTGTGAGCACGTGGACTGCAGCACACCAGGGTTCCTTATCCTTCATTATCTCTCAGTTCGCCCAAATTCATATCCATTGAGTCACTGATGCCATCCAACCATCTCATCTTCTGTCGCTCCCTTCTCCTCCTGCCCTTAATTTTTTCCAGCAGCAGGGTCTTATCCAATGAGTTGGCTCTTTGCATCAGGTGGCCAAAGTATTGGAGATTCCTTCAGGTTCCAGCACCAATTCTTTCAATGAATATTCAGGGTTGATTTCCTTTAGGATTGACTGATTTGATCCCCTTGCTGTCCAAGAGACTCTCAAGAGTCTTTTCCAGCATCACAGTTTGAAAGCATCAATACTACACCCACTCAGCCTTATTTATGGTCAACTCTCATATCCTTTGGTGGAAAAACCATAGGTTTGACTATATGGACCTTTTTTGGCAAAGTCGTATCTCTGCTTTTTAATATGCTGTCTAGGTTTGTCGTAGCTTTTCTTCCAAGGAGCAAGCATCTTTTAATTTCATGGCTGCAGTCACTCTCCACATTGGTTTTGGAGCCCAAGAAAATAAAGTCTGGCACTGTTTCCATGGTTTCCCCATCCATTTGCCATGAAGTGATGGGACTGAATGCCATGATCTTCGTTTTTTGAAGATTGAGTTTTAAGCCAACTGTTTCACTTTCCTTTTTTACTTTTTCATCAAGAGGCTCTTTAGTTTCTCCTCACTTTCTGCCATAGGGTGGTGTCATCTGCATATCTGAGACTGATATTTCTTGTGGCATTCTTGATTCCAGCTTGTGCTTCATCCAGCCCACATTTCACATGATGTAGTCTAAAGAGCAATACTTCATACGAACCTGGAATGTCAGGTCCATGAATCAAGGCAAATTGGAAGTGGTCAAACAAGAGATGACAAGGGTGAACGTTGACATTCTAGGAATCAACGAACTAAAATGGACTGGAATGGGTGAATTTAACTCAGATGACTATTATATCTACTACCGTGGGCAGGAATCCCTCAGAAGAAATGGAGTAGCCATCATGGTCAACAAAAGAGTCCGAAATGCAGTACTTGGATGCAATCTCAAAAATGACAGAATGATCTCTGTTCGTCTCCAAGGCAAACCATTCAATATCACAGTTATCCAAGTCTATGCCCCAACCAGTAATGCTGAAGAAGCTGAAGT